>CANXYI011928380.1:0-11517 GCA_948208565.1 Hura crepitans | reverse complement strand
TTATATAGCCATTTAGTTTAACTATCTTAGTTTTTATACTATACATGTACTAATAATTTCACACCTACTATACATGAGTGACTGACTACAAAAAAAACCAAAAGAGAATAAAAAAATGTACCAAAAAGGACTATAGGTCAGCTACACTGGTACTACTGAAGCTGGACAACTATCTAGTCTACAGCCTATGCATCAGGACACCGACACACTGAGTATGAACTCAGTGGTGGAATAGATACAATAAAGTATGTCAAACACATGCAGACACACATATGCATCCTGTATACACATGCATAAGCAATTCAACCATGTTCATGCAAGATATCCTACTAGATGCCATTTATCCTTTTCAGTTAATGCAATCCATATAGCATTTTATTTATCAGTCCTAGTCTTATGTACTGTTAATGTAATTAAGCTTAATAAGGTTTAGGCCCATAACAGACAGATGACACTTTAAGACATATCATAATGGGATCTATTCTATGTTATGGCCTACATTTTGGACCTCGGTAGCTGCACCTATCTCGCTTGATAGCAGGGATCAGTGTGTAGACCTCCTAATATCTGCAAGTGGGATAGCAAGCATCAGCCCCGTGGGATCTCCCAATATCCCAAATCACATCAATAAAACATCACAGGTGGATAGCACAGATCAGCCCCATGGGACCTCCCAATATCCACAAATAACCAATGGGTAGTAGGGATTAGCCTGAGTGGACCTCCTAATACCCGAATGTGTAGGGTTCATCTCGGAACCTTGGTGGCTGCACCCACCACATCCAATAGACAATAGTGGCCTTAGGAGGCCTAAACTGCCTAGCAGCTACTAATTCCCTAATTAACCGGTCAACCCATCCAGTGGGTGTCTAACTGATGGACCAAACCACTATTCCTTGATTAATTGTGACATCTACCATTATTTTTACCATGTCTTATGCCAATCATGTCAATGAATCATATTACACACAACATTTCACACAAAGTAACAATTTTTGCTTTTGGTTGCAAAATCACTATTTATTTGGTCATTTTACGGGTATGTTACTATTCATTTGGTCAATTTTCAATCTTGTGCCTTTCATGGCACTAAACTTGCCAATCCAAAATCCATCATTCTTGTCTCATTTCTTCTCATAATCTTTGATAACTCATTCCTCATAATTATCTCATCAATGGTGTACATATGAACATTATATTACTAACCATTACTTATATACACATTACATGTTTATTTAGGCCATTATTCATAAAGTTTACATAATATACATATTAATATTATTACTTACTTTCCAAACACTATTTATATGCAACATTTACATGCCAAATGCCATGCCTACATGCCATATACATCATCACACATGCCATGCCATTTATGTATACCATTCGGCCATACATCATGCACACACATACACCTAATTTCTTTTCCCAATTATCATGCATATCATGTTATTTTGACACCATTAACATAGCCATACCATTAATTCACATTAATATCATGCTTAACACCATAAACATGAACTTCTATACACATGTACACATGCTAAATCATGCCAAACCATATGACACACATGAATTGGATCTATTCCACATAACTAAGGTGTGAAAACACCCTTTTCCCCACCACTTTGATGTCTAGCTTGGTGTTCTTCTTCAATACTTCTTTCTTGTCCTAAACATACACAAGTGTGACTTAGAAAAATTCCTAAAAAATTCTACATAGCTCCAAATTAAAATCTAAAACCATAAAACTTCTTAGAATACCTTACTTTACCTAAAACAAAAATAAAAATTGAAATAAGAACACTTACTCTAAAAATTGACACCATTCACTAAGGTTGGAAATCTTTCTTTTTAAGCCAAATCTCTTAATTCTCTCACTTGGATTAGACTCTAGAGGTCATGGAGGGTCTAATCCATATGATTTTTGTGATTTTTGATGGTGTATGGGAGGAAAGAGAAAATAAAAATGGTGAAGGGCTTTTTTTAGGAATGGCATTGGCCAAGAGAGAAAATGGGAGGTGGAAGGTGACTTTGGCATATGTGACACCCCCCACATGTGTGTACCCTTTTATATTAGTGGGTGGATGGCTCAGATCAAGACACGTGGCAATCCAACGGTCCGTTTTCTCTCGATTTCTTTTTAAACTTCAGAAATTCACAGAAATTTCTTTAGACTTCTAAAAATACTCATTATAGTTTTAAAAATTCTCGATTAGTGTCACTAAAGCCTATGTAAAATTTCAAGTCAAAATTCCACTGTTGATTTTTTGGCACTATGTAACTGTTAGAATAAAATATTTACCAAAAATATCAAATGACCTTAGAAAATTAAAATTCTTTGTCTATTATGTTATTGGAAAATTTAAGGTTCAAGATATGGTATTTTTAGGGTCCGTCTGGGCACATCCCAAGGTTGTCTCGGCACAACCTCATTTTATCTTCCCATTCACTAGTTCTTGACCCAAAATGATTTATTAGTTCTGCTAAATTTTTAAATTCTTTTTACCCATTTTTAGGCCCGTCAGAGTTTTATGACCAATACACCCCTTTTCTGGCCTTGTGAAGATGCCCTGCACTGTAGAGAACACTATTCAGGCCACGGAGGTATTGTTCATAGAACTTGGACTTACGAGCATTACATTGCTAACTTGGAAAGGAATGAATGTAAAGAACTTATCAATATTGGTTGATTGAAGAAGTTTTATTGCTAAAAAAAAAAGGCTTACTTGGTTAAAAGCCCAAAAAGGGCATCTTAAGCAAAAGTTAAAGCATTCTTCTGGGGCAAAAACCTTGTATAAAGTGATCTAGGCAAAAATTAGGGAAATAAGAGAATATTAGTTAAGAAAATTCCAAAGTGCTAACTAATAACAAGGTACTATTTTGATGAAATTTAGTGTCGACATGGTGATATTCATTATGCTAACTTGTGTGTCATCTTGCTATTCTATATCACATGAAGTAAATTTAAAACCACTCTTATAGTGTATCGTAGTTAGCTATATGTAAGATAGTAAAATCTCTAGCTAGTGATGATTTTTCATCATACTGCTAATGACATATGTTTATTATATGGTGTAGTTTGGTTGATGGTGTGTTATTAAACTAAACCAAGAGATCTAGCAGATCTATTAAAACAAAG
Source organism: Hura crepitans (assembly GCA_948208565.1). NCBI lineage: Eukaryota > Viridiplantae > Streptophyta > Magnoliopsida > Malpighiales > Euphorbiaceae > Hura > Hura crepitans. The sequence goes on along the minus strand of CANXYI011928380.1, from coordinate 8,375 downwards.
CTATGGGTTGAAGATTGGAACACATGTAATGCAATAAAGGTTTAAAAATAGTTTTTGTTATCTAATCATGATTATAAAAAAAAGAAAAAAAACTCTTAGATTAAGGGCCACCTAAGATAAAGCAAGCAAGCCTGTTGATGTGAGAACCTATGAGGGCACATCAGACAAAAGTTAGAGCAGTCTACTAGAGGAAAAACTTGCAAATGGGCTCTTTAGGCAAAAAATTAGGACCAAGAAAAGAAAAAAGCAAAATAACCATAATAAACACGAAATATAATGAAGATAAGCTGAGTTACAAAGTATTACAACCGTTGTTCAAATGGCAATGACGTGTAATAAAATAATCTTTTATTTATATGTTACAATCAACTAATGGAAAAAATGCTAAATACTTCCTTAAACTGAACACCCCAACCAAATTGATTGGATAAGGTAGACTAAATTATCAATCTTTTTGACTCTTATTGTTCCTAGCATCATCATAACCACCACTGGAAAACCCATCAGTAATAGTCAAAGCCACTCCAGCTACCCACTCGTAGGCCCTTAGTTTCCTCTGAGTTTCCCTTAAGGGTGGCATTCACTTGAGCATTCTCATGCTACTAACAGCTGATAAAAAACATTAAGGTCATCTATTACATCATACGTGCTAAACATATGCTTATGTTGTTATACTATAAGCATGTGGGTGTAGTTAAGTGCATCCTACCTAAAGGCCTTTGTTTGTCCATCCATAATCTTTATCTCTAATCTTTTCACCTGTAATAATGGTGTATTCATCTTTAATATGAATAGGACCTTTTGAATAAGAGATATATGCAGGTATGTTTACCAAAGTGGTACTTGGAGGTAGAATTCCAATAGATAGATTCATATCTAGATTTAAAGGGCACATAATAATATTGCGTGTAACATTTTTATACCTAACCTATGTACTGGTTTAGGTATAAGATGTCACATTATCAATTGGTTACTATTCATTTAGTTCTCTTATTATTTTATATCTAGTTAGTATAATTTAACCATTCACTTATGATTCATCATTTTACTTGCACTATTTGACATTATGGTGTTAAAATCCAGCAACATAATGGCTGCTCACTGACACTACCCTAAATAGTAACTTGTATAGAAACTACACTCTTAAAAGTATATTTCCATACCTACTTCAGATTTTAATCCCATAATTTCACACTTACATATTTCTATCCAAACATGTAAGACACATATAATCACTTCATTATATATTATCTTTAGCATATATATGTCTTCAATAGACAAATATTTACATAATTGAACTATTGATCAACACTATATCTGTTAACTCCTAATCATATACAAACATTCACTTATATAACTATATGTCATGTAATGCATACATACTATACATACAAGGATGAAATGAGCACATAAGAATGCATATGGTGGACTCTTATTACCTTTATTTCTACTCCATTAAGTCTTAATGTTGTTAAGATTCAATCTGTTATTTCACTAACCCAATCCATAACCTATACATCGATAAGAAAATTGATGCACTAAGCAAAGTTTCTCAATGGTGTATTCTAAACTAAGAATTAAGATAATGTATTTGCTAGCCCTATTAGTGTGCCATATTTAACTTTTTTCAATTAAATTATATCTTAAATATATGACTATTGTTAATATCTTATAATAAATCTCATCTATTACTTATGAGTCTTATTTACTTATTTTTACTCATATGAATTTATGCTTCATGTATCTTTACATGTTAGTTAAACATCTCATTATTCATCTCATACATAAACTATACTATCTTTGCCTTGTGCCATTGCTAATGATTATAAACATAATTTATTTATTATTTTATATTTTATTTTCTATCTTGTTTTATTGTTTCCAATGCATTTATCTTGTATTAAACTTCTGAGTATTAACCATATACTTATTTAATATTTCCATTTATAGACTTTTTCCTAGCCATATGTCTTTTACTTACACACACACACGAACTTTAGTAACATATCTACATATCATTCTCAAATTATTGTTAATTAACCATTTAAGTTACATAGATAAATATTTATCTCTCATAGTGTCTTATGTACATGTTAACAAGCATAGTACTTACCTTATAGTTATATATAGTATTCTCATGTGATTTCTATTGTAATTTCCTATATTTAGAACTTTATTCAATAAACTCTTTTACTATTGTTGCTTTTATGATGTCTTATATGGATTTTACTTATTTACTATTTAACACTTATTCCATATAGACCCCTTTCTAATTACGCCTAGTAGTTCTCAGTCCTTTTTACTTTTATATCTCATATAAATCTTGTAGTCAGATATTCTTATGTAACTATAACCTATATCTCTTTTTCCTTGTTTGTGTACACGTATATAAATAATTATTAATTAGGTTCATTCATAATGTGTTATTAGGTAACATTACTATTTATAATTCAATTATAACTTTATTCATGCAAAATTTTAAATTGCGATCTATTAACCAAGTTATCATCTTTATAATATTTTATGTAAGTTTAACTTAACCTATTCATATTGACTCTATTCCATATAATACCACTATTTAAGCTTAAACATTGAAATTTCCCTTTTATTTGTTCTATCTGTGTAAGTTTTACTTTTAGTATCTTTGTTAATTATTATATCTTTTCATGTTACTATTTGCCTCTGATAATCCTATAATGATTATCCCTACTAAGATAATGAGACATATAACTGTATGAGACACTAAAGTGTTGTTATAGCATATATGGGAATAACACTCTTTATATAAACAAGTAAGCACCAAAGTGCAATATGGTCAGCATATATGGTAGGCCCGGTGATAACGGTGGTTCCTTAGTTTGTCGATCAACTTATGATTGTGTAGGATATCAAGGCAATATGCATTATTATGTTCCCTTTTAAAATACTTCATAGAGTTACATCAATATGAGATTATAATAATTTATAGCAGTTTATTATCTACTCATTTCATATTTTCTCATATGCTTTACTTATGCTCAAAATCAAGGTGTAATCTTATTAAGTCCATCAACTAGAATTCACATATGCACAAACAAGAGGATAATGATTTTACACATAATAATTCATAAAGAGATTTTGAAAACCTATAAATAACATACATTATAAATTAGGATATTTACAATTATTCATAGGTTGCTATAAGTTCCCTATATAATGTTATATCAAGCTTTTCTATTGATTCCCTTCTTAAACCTTTAACCTTTAATTTAATTCACATATTTGTTTTACCTTATATTTCTCTTATTACTTTTAGTTTTTATAGACCCCATTTTAGTTAGAAACTTATTTCCTTTATTTATATGCATTGTAGGGGTTAAATCATTTAGGACATATTTTCATATTTCCTATATTAAGCTCTCATTTTAGATTTTATGTAACCAATTCAAGTTACAATCAAAATTTCTTAATACACACACACACACAAACACACACCATTTATTATTCTTTCTAAATGTTATTTTAATTCTCATTATGCTTCTATGAATTTTTTCCTCTCCTTCTTTAAATTTTAAACTATTCAGTGTTAACATTTGGTGATTTAAGCTTGTTTAGGCATATTCTTATTTTTCATGTATACTTGTTAATTTTTCCAAATTTTGTTATTAGCTGTAATTTACATAAATGTAGACACAATTATAATCACTTAAAATTTACCATCATTCCATATAATTGTACCATTCTTAAATTCTTTCAAATCCCAGAAATATTTAATTAAATTATTTTACATCTCTTTAGGTCTTTTAATAGTTAAAATCTTTTAGCATATATCATGATTATACATTATTTACATTAAATGTAATTCTTTATTTAAAATTGAGTAGACTTTTCCTTTTATGTTTCATGTAGTAACTTGGTTAATTCTCTACCCATTCCCATATACCTTTTTATGACCCCTTATTATTTTTAATTAGTTTATTAATTCCTTAAATCCATATAAATATGTGTATAATCTAATTAGTATTAACTCAAATCTTTAAAATTCGACCTCTAGGTAATATTACATAAATTTCTTTAATCTTTAATATAATTCTATATAATACTTTAAAATGTTCACTTTACCTCTTTTCTTTCGCCATTATCCTACTTGATGTCCATTAACCTTGTCCTTATCAACAACTTGGACTGCACAATGTTTATGTATAAATCTTTCATCTCATTTTGACACTAATTAGCTATCTAATAATCATAGTCTTTACATTAGTTATGTTAAAATGGCATTACAAACTCTTTATTCTTTTAATTTAATCCCTTTTACAAATTCGGCCTATAAAGAGTTAATAGGTCCAATTTTCCTTTTCATGTCATTTCATTTTTAATCATCTTATTTTAAGGTTCAATTGAAATTCTAATATGTTAATTTAATTAAAGAAACTAAAACATGAAAATTCATTTCTTACATAATACAATAATAGCAAAATTCATAATGTTTAGCATACACATACCTTTATGGAAGCTTAAGTCCATTAAAAATCCTTCTTTCCTTCTTCTATGGTTCATTCAATTTTCCAAAATTTCCTTTCTTCCTTTACTCTCTTTTGGTTTTTCAAGAATTTAAATTAAAACTAACAATCACATGCATCACCAATTGACCACATAATCATCAAATTAAAACTCTAAGTCACCTAATAGAATGCTTAAAATAAAAAGGGAGCTTATTACTTGATTAGGCATTTGTACATGGGCTTTACCTCTCATTTTCTCCACAATTCGCCATATTTTCTTGAGTTTTTAAGAATAATAGAGAGGTAGATGAAGGGAAATATCAATCTAACATGATAATTTAAGGTTTTATGTATTAATTTGCAAAAGAAAATGAGAGGACTAAGGGCTGGGAATTTTTAACCTAGAGAGGGAGGAGGAGAAGGAGATGATGTTCTTCTTTCTTCTCATTTTTTACAATAAATCTTATATATATTTATACTTTGAGGGTGGAGATTAAATAAGAATGACAAATGTAAGGTTGATTTGCTCCTATGTGTCCTATTTTTGTTTTTATACTTATTTGTTTTATTTCAATTTGGATAGCATAGATTTCATGTGTCACTATTTGATCCTAGGGCTAAGAAGACATCTTATACAAAAAATTAAATAAAAATCTTCTCATACTTGTTAATTTGTTACTTTCTTTATTTATTTCTTCCCTTTTATTTTTAATAGCTCCCATTGTAAATATATTACAATACCATGATTTTCATATTCCTCTAATTATTTTAGTACCAACAAGTTTAAGTGTTTGACCAATTTAAGCACATTTTTGGAATTTATGATTCAACCTTGAATAAGTTACCATTCATATCTAACCTTGCTTTAGTTTTCATATTCAATTTTTAACCTTTTTAGCAACTGATTTGGCTTCTAAATTACACCATAAATTATCTTATAAAATTTATACCTTCACTTAGTTAGATTAATTCCACTCGGGTATAGGGAATCACTATTGATGGCATAGGAATTACTATTCATCGGGACTATTTCTCTAACCTTATTTTTATATTTCTCATCTTTTTTATGCCCAATCTTGTTCTTTTCCACTTTTTATATTTTTCTCCCATCACTTTTCCACTAATTGTGAATTTCCATTTTTGTCTTTTACATTTTCAGAAAATTCCCTTTACATCATTCGATAATTTTTCACATAATTCCATTTACATCCTTTTATAATTTTTCACACAATTGTTCAGACCAATTGACTCTACTCATTTCGTACACCTTTTTCACTCCCTACTTTTTCATATGATTCCTTTCCCTTTTTTTTCTAAAACCAAATCGAAAGTTGAAACGTGACCTTGTGACTTGAATCATAAATTGTCACCATATTCCCTAAGTGATTTGCTAATGATCTAATAACATCATCAAACACGAGAATATCAATAGTGGAAGCATAAGATAACCCTTTTTCATGGGTTTTTCATCATCTATTTGGCCTTTTGCTAGAAATAAAAGACATGGGGACAATATACATAGTCAATTGAGAGATGCATAATAAGAATAATAGCAAATAAAAAAATTAATTAACACACTAATAGAGCAAATAAAACTATTGGATGGAGGTTATTTAAATGTAGGAGGATCCATAATGGAAAAAAGGACATGGCTAATCAAATGGCTTTTAGCCTATAAGGCATAGTCCTCATTGTAACACCTTTATACCCAATTGATTTACCGATTTAGGTATAACATGTCTCATTATCGGTTAAATTACTATTCCTTTATCTTTGACCATTATTAAATATTTAGTTCATTCAGTGTGATTAGTTTAGTATGATTCACACATTCATTTACACAGTTGACATGTATCACATATATCCATATTATCCACATCGTTTAACATATATGTTCTAACATCATGTAAACATTTATAACATTTAAACCATCATTTGATTTGACTTTCATATGCAGTTATCTTCTTCATATACAAATGATTTAAACTATTATTTGTATACATATATTCTTACACAACATTTTGCATGTTTACAGATGCAAGAACATTTTAGCAAGTAAGGATGCTCACAGTGGGTTTGCTTTACCTGTACATCTATTTTGTGAATTCCTAGTGTTGTTGAGACTCAATCCACTTCTTTACCTAGCCTGATCTATAACTTATGCTTCAATAAGAAAGCCAACGTGCTTAGCAAAATTGCTTAACGGTGTATTCTAATACTATGAATTATGCTTTTACATTCTTTACAAATAATTTTGATGACTCTATTATAGTGTTATATCTAACTCTTTTAGTTGACTTCTAACTTATACATATGACTAATTTTTATGTCTTATAACGAATCTTGTTTGTTACTTGTATCTTTTATTCATGTACCCTTATCTATTACTTATATATTGTATTAATCTATTTTTACTCTTATCCTATTCGAGTTTCCTATATCTTTTTGCATATTCATTTACACATCTCATTAGTCTACTCATATAAAAACTATATTACTTCTATCTTGTACAATTACAAATACTTATAATTACAACCGACCTCTTTGTTTTACATTCAGTTTTCTATTTTATTCTATTATTTTCCATGTATCTATCTTATACTAATATACTAAATGTTGATCATATACTTATTTGATAGTTTCATATATAGCCTTTTCCCTAATCTTTATATCTTTTACTCATACATGCACTTGAACAACATATATGTATATCATTTACAAATGTTATTAATTGATTAATTAAGTTTTATGAATAATTATTTAACTATCTCTTATAATGCCTTGTGCATAAGTTCACAATTATATGCACTTATAATTACATATAATACTCCTTTTTAAAATTCTGATTACAACTTTTTATATTTACAACTTTATTTGATAAATTCCTCTTATGATATTCCATGTGAACCTATTATTGGTTTCATGTGACTATAACTTGTGTCTCTTCTCCTTATTCATATATATTCATGTATAAACAACTTTGTTAATTAGGTTCACTCATAATGTCTCAATTAGGTGACTTTATAGTTTATTGTTAGCACAACTTTATTCATTTAAAGATTCTCAAACTATAATCTAACATTTAAATCTCATTTGCATTTATTCATTATGTTATTATCTTTATAATATCTTTTTATTAGTGTAACTTATGCATTTCATAATAATTTTTATTATGTGTAATACATTTATTTAAAATTTGGAACACCGTAATCTTTCTTGTATTTATTTTGTCTATGTAAATTTTACTTTTAGTCTCTCTTTCAATTATCTTGTATCCTTTCATTTGCCTTCTACCCCTAATAACCCTATAAAGTTATCCATCCCAGGATAATAGGACATGTAACATGTACGACACCAAAGTGTTAAAATATATGCATAACATGTATGGTATAGTGTGCCTGAGTGTCTCTATAACATATAAAGGCCCCATAACAAGTAAAAGAGAAACTCTCTCTAGGTAGCCATGTATGCATCAAAGTGTCGATCAAGTACTCCCTAGTTGATCAGTCAACCTATCTGAGGCTATAACTAACTATACTCTCATGGCATTTTAAAAACCAAATATATTAGATTTAGTCTTTCTTTTGTGTATGTTTATACATTTACAATTTAAGACCTTATGTTCACATATAACTAGTTATATTCTTATTACATCCATATAGTTATTTATTCCTTTGAAATATTTCTTATAAGCATTTTTGGTCATTTATTATGTATTATTATTTATAATTATTAATATTCTTATCACAACTTATATTTTTATTTTTGTATGTATGTACATGTTATTCATATGTGTTCTTCTCATTATTTCCTCATAAATTTAACCTAATCTTTTTCTAACATATATATATGTATTTATTTCCTCTAAGCTCTTGTAGATTTCTTTTATAT
>CANXYI011928355.1:0-10996 GCA_948208565.1 Hura crepitans | reverse complement strand
CTAAGTCTATAACGACTTAGGCTTTGGTTCATCCAAGTGGTTCATGGGCCTTGGGCCTTGTTTTGGGCTTAGTCTATTTTAGTTTGTATGGACATAAGCTTTGGCTTGTCTGGGTGGACCATGAGCTCCACTATTCTAGGTTGGTTTTTATTAGTTGATACGGACCTTATAGCATTAAGTCCTAGACTTGCACTAGGATAGTCTATATGGAATAAGGTTTTAGGTTCTTTACCTTTTTGCTTGAGTCTATCTCTAGTTATCATTATAGGCCTAAAAATAGAGCATCTAGAGTTGCCCCTTTTTAGTGTGTGCTGTGAAATGCAAAAATTAAAATAATGCACATCAAAGTACATTAGTTTGAGATACTCACCTAAAGTTATACTTACCTGGCATGAACCTACATCGAATACGGATGCCTGCCTCCAAATCAATGGAAAATTAGTTAGACTTGAATTATATCTTCCTTTAAAAAAAGATTGATATTATGAAGATAAACTACACTAAATACTGGTGCCTGCTTATCCTAAAATGAGTGTCAGAATCCAACTAGATCTGAACATGCCTTTACTTTTGAAGTTTCTAGATAAATAAGGTTTGAAAGTAAGCTATATTGAATATAGATGCCTGATCACCTTCAGAGGGATCAAAATATTAAACTAAAAAGAACTATATTGAATATGAGTTTCTATTCACCTTTAGGTAAAGATAAGCTACACTAAATACGGGTCCCTGCTTGCTTTCAAGGGAGTTTCAAGATGTTAAAGTTAAAGAAAACTACATCGAATATGAATGCTTATTCACCTTTAATTCAAGATAAGCTACACTGAATATGGGTGCCTACTTGCCTTCAAGGGAACTTTAAGTTATTGAAGTTGAAGAAAACTGCACCAAATATGAGTACCTATCCACCTCTAGGTAAAGATAAACTACACTGAATATGGGTGCCTATTTGCCTTTAAGGGAATTTCAAGATGTTGAATTAGAGAAAACTACACTAAATATGGGTGCTTATTCACCTTCGAGTGAAGATAAGCTTTATCAAATTGGCCTGCTCGCCTTCAATGGAATTTTAAGATGTTAAAGCTAAAAAAAACTATAGTGAATATGGGTGCCCGTTTGTCTCCAGGTAGAGATAAGCTATATCGAATATGAGTTCCTACTTACTTTTAGGTTGGTAAGTTATAGATAGACTGAACCAAATATGGTGATAAGTCTGAAAGAGTTGACTGAACTGAATCTGGTGATAGGTTTAGATAAGTTAGACATCGATTAAACCAAATTTGGTAGGCCTAGATAAATTAAATGTTGATCGAACCGCATCTATTGATAAGTCTAGATAAACTGACTAAACTAAATTTGGTGATAGGTCTCAATAAATGGTTTGAACCATATCTAGTGTTAAAGATATTAATATTATGTAATTATGTGTGTGACATCATATGCACATGTGTTGTGTGTGATGTAAGTGAATGACTGATGCATGAGTTAGAGGCTTAAATATATCTAGGTGTATAGAAGTAACTAATGTATATGGTTGACATATATAAGTATGTATTTAGAGATGTGCATGTGTGAATTGTTAAGGATTGATATGAATGTGGTGCCTTACATAGGTAAGTTTGTGCTTTAGATGCATGACTGAATGTGCATATGCTTGTTACTTGTCCTTTGTGTTTCTAAGCTATGTGTGCTATATAACTGATGTCTAGATAAAATGCTTATAAATTATAATGCATGCATGCTTGCACTAATGCATGTAAGCCTAATGAATGTTTAGCACTTGATTCTTTTCTATGAATAATACATGTGTATATATGTTATATGCCTAAAGCATGTGAATGCATTGATGCCTACTTAATGCGAGTAAGTGAAAAATGTGATATATGTATAAATGTATGAATATAACTGGTGATTGGATATGGTGACCTAGTTTTCTCGTGAATAAATTATTCACTCTATCCTATCTTAGATGAATGAGCGAGGAAACATAAAGGTGGTGAGTGACATAACTCTAGTGAATAAATGAATGAATGATATGCACATTAGTTCCTAATCTTTTCTAAATGAAAGAATGCGATGAGGTATGTTTTTGACTGAGGAATAATGAATAATGCATTTCTGATGAATGTACTGATGCATGTTTTTTGCTTATTTTCTTATAAATAAATGAGGAATCTAAATGAATGATGAGTGCATGTATAGGCAACTATATAATGAATATAACTTTTTCCTAGATGAGTGAATAAATGAATCCTTTCTTATAGTGGATGGATGATGAAGGCAAATATATGTTAAATGATGAACACATTTTTTTTCTTATGATGAATGAATGGTGAATGCAGATATATGTTGAATGGCAAATGCATCTTTTTTTATGATGAATAAATAGTGAAGGCAGATATATGTTGAATGAATCTTCTCTAATTGTGAATGAAGGCAAATTTATGTACAGGCAAATGAGTATCTTTTCCTAGAATAGATGTATGAATGAATGTGAGTGACTAAATCTATTTTTTTAGATGTATGGGTAACTATATGTCTAAATGCATAAATTAGTATAAGTTTTGTTATTGCGATCACTTTCCTCTTTGACTTGTCATAGGAAAAACTTGGGTGCAAAGTGGTAGGTAAGGTTGGGGTAATGTGAATGAGATGTCTCGTGAAGAAATAGGTTAAGCTAAGGTGATGAAAAGGTTATAAAAGGTGTAGAGAAATAGGTTGATATGAGATGTTGAGAAGGAAAGAAAGGAAGCGTAATGTTCCATGAAAGAGGAGAGAAGCAGGTTGAATGGAATGTGCTATAAGGGTGGTGAGGCAAAGTGTCAATTTGTTGTGGAGAACATTTAAGCATGTGTGGCTACAGAATGAATGAATGTGATGAATGAGTGATAAAGCATGCAAATGTATGTGATTGCATAGTATGATACCCTTTTTATTAGCCGGTCTAAAGATTTTCCAACTAAATATTTACTTTCTACCTCTAATTATTGCCTAGATCATCTTTTGTGGGTTTTCAATCTAGTGAGGTATGCTCTAATTTTTGCCTAGGCTGCCTTTTATGAGTTTTCAACCTAGCGAGCTTCTTTTTTTTTTTTTGAATTTAGCTTATCCATATTTGGTTAAGGCTTAGAATCTAATCGTGCTATCTCTAATTAATTAGATCTAGATTTACACCTTTTGACATGGCTGGATATGTTTTAAAACTCTTATCATGGGATATTGATAGAGCTTTTTAGATTAATAAGTGGCTTGGTATGGGTGCCCACTTTATGCCCCCCAGTGTTTTGAATTCTTTTGCTTTAGCTATGTGTTGAATGCCATCCTTTTAACCTTTTTGAGTACTGCATTAATGATATCCCTACTATTAGCTAGCCATAAAGATTTTCTAACTAAATATTTTCTCTTAATTTCCTTAACTTTTGTATAGGCTTAAGCTCTTAATTAATAAGGCTAGCGAGAATTAGAAACTCATTTTTTTCTTTTTCTTTTTAAACGAGGGTAACTATAGTTGAAAAGGGAATGCTCAATTATTTAAGGCTTAAGATATATCCTTTTTGTTTTTATAAGCTTTGGAGTTTTAACATTTTGGAGCCTTCTGACCTTTGGATTGTCATTTTAGAATAGTTCCCATGACCTTTTAGGTTTTAAAGGAAATGATTGGATATAACTCTTTTTGGAAACATGAATTTGATTTTTTAATTTTTAGAGCCTATTAAACTTGGACCTTTTTTAAGATTAAAGGAAAAGCATTCATTTAGGTTTAGGTGCCCCCAGTTTATTATTTTGTTTTTATCTCTCATCTCATATTCAGGGATATTTTTTATGCTTTATAAGGAAAGATCAAGTTTTGGGCTTTAGAATTCCTTGCAGTAGTGGTGAGTCATTCTTAGGGGAATCATGAACTTTTTTGTAATGCTTGTGGATTAAGTTGATCAAATTTGTTTCTTTTTTTTTGTTTTTTTTTTGAAATCTCTCAACTCACTTTCAAGAGTACCCTACTGTGCAATGAATGAGATGAACAAAGATGCTCATGAAAAGCCAAAGTAATGTTCTATTAAACCTTAATTGTTCCAACATAAGGAAAGAAATAACTAGAAAAGAAAAAAAAAGATAGTATATCCTATCTTCGTTTAATCCTTCCATATCACTAATTGGTGCAATCCTACAGTTGGCTAATAGTTAGCCTATGAGGTGGTAGACTGAATGTCAAGAAGGAAAACCTCACTTTTCAAAGAATTGAGGGATGACAATGAGGTCTGGTGATGGGTGTTCTTCAGGATTAGGTATCACACGATGGTCTATAAGGTATTAGATAACTCAAAGGAGGGCTTTGCAGTTGTTAGTAAAGTGACTAGTCTTTTGGTGATAAGCACAGTATAGGTCATAGTAATGGTTAGATAGAAGTGGTAAGGACTGATATTCAGGTATTAAAGGTCGAAGGATGTTTTCTTCTTTCAATTCCTTAAGCATCGTGGACAAGGGCTTATTCAAATGGGTAAATCTATGAGAAATCTTTCTTGGCCTAGTTGCTCGGTCATTGCTTACCCCATGGTCAAATTCATGCTTGTCATGTTTTCTAGAGCACCTTATTGTTGGACTTCTCAAATTGTTTCTTCTACGAACACTATTACCCTTTATTTTAGTGCTGCCATTGCCTTGTTCATCATGCCTTTAGTCACCAACTAACTTTCACCTTTGGTTTTGGGTCTAGTTGCCATTTTTTGTCGTGAAGAGTGTTGAAAGAAGGAAAAGAGTGAGTCTTTTCCTTTGAAGAGCCTAAACGAAGGATAATCCATGTAGTAAGCATGATATGTATGGTTAATATGATAAGATATATGTTTTAAGCATCATGTGCTATGTATGGTGTACCCTAATTATGATACAAAGGTAATAAAGAATGTATAGAGGTATGAGTGAGGTTTAAATGTTACTCCTATTAAAGTGATGCATGTATAGATGATGCCTGATTAAGCCTAAATAGTATGCATGGAAGCATGAAGTCATAGGATGGTATTGTGCTTGTACAACATATGTTTAGTTGATATATGAATGAGGGCTAATAACTCTATTATATGTGGGTGAGGTTTGCATATTACTCCTATTAAGGTGATACAAGGTGGATGGTAATGCATATAAAGGACAATGATGAATGAGTATGCATGGATAAAGTCAAATGTCTAGCAAATGTATGTATGATGCATGTATGTGCATTTTGTAACTTTTATGATGCCAATGTTATTCATGATTTGTTGTGTGTGATTGCTAGTGATGTCTAATGTTGTGTCTGATTCTTAGTGATGCCTAATGCTGTGTATAAGGCTTAATGCTGTGTATGATTCCTAGTAATGCCTATTAGTCATTGATCCATCTTTTAGGAGAAAGCTAAAGTTGATCTACTTTGTAATATGTGATCCAAGATTTTCCCCTTTCTATGTTAAAGTTGAAATGTATTTATACAACCATCTGAAAGTAAATTCATTGTCTTATTTTATTAAAGGAAAAATAATTGAAAAGATTATAAAAGCTCAAAACTAAACTAAAAAGAAAAGAGGAACAAAATTAATTGGGAGAGCTTCAAGCTTCTAGATCAGGTACCTACTTGGTATTAATGAGATCTTGGATGGCATGACAAAGAGTAGTGCATTTGTCAATGAGATGGCCTGTCACTTAATAATAAGCATAATATAAATCAAACCTGTGATTAGGTGAATGAGGATCAATTCGTGGCTTGGGTATTAATGGTTGCAATTTTTCTTCATTTATGAGCTTATTCAGGCACAAAGATAAAGGTTTGCCCAATTTGGAGAAATGGCAAGTCCTAACCATATTGACATTAGTGACTTAGCTTGAATTATTATTTTGATGGGCAAGTTTCCCATTCTTCTTAAATCCTCTATTATGAAGTGCTAGTTTAAGATCAATAGCTTTGTCCTTGAGCCATTGCTATATGGTAATGCCTTTAGCAGAGAGCTTAGTATTCATGTAGCTATTAGCATTCTTTATTAACATCTTGATCTGGCTGATATCATCAGGCTTGTTTCTCATTTTAAGTAGATTAGCCCTCCATCATTTGAAATATTTTGAAAAAGATTCATTGGGTTTTTGGAGTACCAATTCCAAGTCTTTGAGGGTCACCTTGGTGGTTGCATTATTTGAGTACTACTTGTTGAATGCATAAGCCAAATCTTCCTAGTTCACTTTAACCTTCTTTTCCAGGTTGTGGTACTAATCTAGGCCTTACCCAGTTAGAGATATACTAACCAAGCTTACTATTTGTGCTTCTGACAAATGGGCCAACCTCATAGCTATTGCATACCACTTCAATTGAGTCCTTAGGTTAGAAGTACCATCGAACTTGCTTAAATTTGTCATTTTGAATTCATGGGGCATGGCATGATTAGGCTTCAAGCTGATGTCTTCTAGGTTGATGTCTTTATCCCTAGTCATTAGATGACTAATGGCTTTTAGTTTTTCATTTAGCTTTATAATAGAATTATTCTCATCATACTTGAGTGGTGGGACCCTATCATAATAGGTCATAACAAGTGGTATTTCTCTATAAAAAGCTTGGTCATCTTTTTTATCAACCATTTTTTTCTTGCCATTATCAGTAGTGGAAGGTTAGCCTTTATCTCATTAGGCATACATACTTGATAGTGCATTAGTTATGGCAGCTATCATTTTTTCTCCATTTCTCAAAGGAACTCATTTAGCATGGCTTTCATTACTACTTTATCTCTAGGCATGGTTGCTTTTCTTGATAGGTTAAAGATAGACCAATGGTGGTTACAAATC
The DNA here is from genome assembly GCA_948208565.1 of Hura crepitans. Classification (NCBI taxonomy): domain Eukaryota; kingdom Viridiplantae; phylum Streptophyta; class Magnoliopsida; order Malpighiales; family Euphorbiaceae; genus Hura; species Hura crepitans. Next base: position 4,201 of record CANXYI011928355.1, on the reverse strand, counting down.
AAAGGGTTAGTCATGATGCATGAGTTACCTAAGATGATGTATGATATGTGATGTATGCTTTATGAATGATGTCTTGAGAACAAATATGATGCATGCATATGTGTGGATACATGCTATAAGTAGTTAATGCATGAGTGAGATCACAAGATGTATGATTGAGAAGTTAATGAACCTTTGTAAGATGATAACTTTTGATGCATAGTTAGTGTGTCATGTGCTAGTGTGAAGTGTAATAGTTCATAATGCATGTGTACTAGGATAGAAATATAAAAGTTTTTTAGATACATATGGTACATAAAAACAAGAAAGGTACGAGGTTTATGTCATGAAATAGATAAAATGTTATGTACATAAGGATAAAAAAGGATACAAGTTATGATGTATAAGGATAAACATAAGTAATAAGCCTTCCAACCTTATTACTCCATGTCTTAGCAATTCTTCCTAGATGGGCTTACCTAAGCATCATCAGGGGATGCATAGGTTCGATTATTGGTCAAATTAGGCCTAGTGACCTCTCATATTTAAAGTGCATGCAAAAATAATTGCCTATAACATCTAAATATTATTTGAGGTGAAATTAGGTTGGGTTTATTCTAGATAAAAGGCATAATGGGCTTGGCCCCACTTCAAATAAGGTTAAATGTAATAGGCCCACATAGCAATCATAATACAATCACAAATACTTAGAGTCATACAACCTAGGGGAAGTTGCTAAGCTTGACTATATAGGCTCATGGTCTGGTCTAAAAAGGCTTTATAGTTCCCATAAGTAGGGGTTCCTCCTAATGGGTCTTTCCAATCAAGGATAATAGTTACTGGTTAGTTCATCATTTCATATGCTCGAAGGCAAAAGGCTTGTAAGTGATGGATATGCTAGCAATCTCCCATTCTTAAATGAAAAATGGAGGTAAAAAGGGACACAATTTATATAAAAATGAAATGCCTAGGACTAATAAAAATTAGAATATTAAAAGGCATATTATTTGGGCACTTTGGGATTCAATTTTTAGTCCCTATTAGAGTCACCACTGTAGATTTTCGATGTTTTATCGGGGAGAGATGATTAGTGTTTGGAGTTGCCACCTGGCTTTACACCAGGACCATTGATCTTTTGCCTAAAAAAAGCTCAAAATCAGATTTTATTTATGCTCCAATAATATACTTTCCCTTATATTCAAATATTTATCAATCCTGTATGATGTAAGCAAGAAATCTAATTAAAGCATTCATATCACCTTTTCACATAGAGAGAATAAATTGCAATATTCAAAGTGCACAATAAGCATAAGTAATTTGAGCATCCACAAATTGGTTCATTTATTTGTTGTTGTTTAACTTAACAACTACCCATAATTCTATAGGAATTGGTGGTAATTACCCAACTCCCATCTCTAAGAGATTGACCTTTATTAAAATAAATTTTTATGTGACTTTTGTTAAGGAAAACTCAAAACAATTTTATTAAGAAAACACCAATTAATTAGATAGAAAATAATTGATGTGAGGTTAGGCTTGTTATGTGTAAACAAGTTATTAAACTACCTATTACAACCCAAAATAAATAAAAGAAAAAAAGGTATAAAACCAAATAAACAAATAAAGAATAAGCAATTGGTCCCGTCTTTGCACCATTAAGTCTGTGCGGACTCATTATAACCCTTGGTCAATATCCGTGCAGACTACCTTATGTCACAGTTAATATGTCCATTCAGACCACATATCCAGTAAGAAAGGTCAATCTTACACAACTCAAGGAAAATGATTAGCAACGCAAATAGTGGTCTATGAGGACTTAATAACAACATCAAATAGAATGATGACATCGTGTGTAATGCAAACATGAATGATCATGATACATACCCAAATACTGATTATAATTAAGAGAATGTCTATTTAATCATGCAAAGGGAAAACATAAATTCATCATAACAAAATTTACAAGAATTGAAATTCAGAACATGTGTCTGTGCGGACTACACTCCTCATGAAAGGGAGTCTGCACAGACTAAAAGATAGAATACATATACATATAACATATATCCATGTGGACTACACTCCTCATGAAAGGGAGTCCATGTGGTCCACATGTTAGTTTCACAATATTAATGAAATGTATATTAAGAAGCATAATGATCATATGACATGATAAAGGCATAAATGCAGATCAATAGCATAGTAGAATACATCAAAATAAAGTACATGAAGTGAACATAAAGCTATTACCAAACAACAGTCCGTATAGACTGTATACCACTCACGTATTCAAATAGTAAGTCCATGTGGACCTCATCTTGGGTTAAGGTAAATCTGTGCAATTTAGGTGTCAATTCCAAAATGATTACATCATTTTAATGAATGAATGAATTTAATGAAAATAGTACAAAACATTAACCTACTTTTATAATTGTTGTGGGGATTACATAGAACCACCTCACATGTTGATTAATCCCAAAAGATCTTTAGTTATAGAAACAATGCAAATGGAATGAATAATACAAATAGAGGGCTCAAATCTTACCTTGTGATTAGCTTTAAATAATAAGACAATGGTTAGGTTTTAAAAAAGAAAGATTTTTTTTAATGTGGGTTAAGGACTAGTAAAGTGAATTTTGCTTCAAAGTTAGCACCTAGACTCTCAAAATTGTGGGTTTCAATTCTCCAATTTCTCCTTGGATCTACCTTAATTCTCCCTTATAAAGGGGTATTTATAGGCCTAATGGATAGCTTTCCCATTCAAAAGAGGCAGAATCCTGATAAGATTAGGAGTTAGAGTCTATATAGGAAGTTTGAGTTTTTGGAAGCTTTTTAGCAGTAGGTCCATACGGACCATAGTGTCTAAGTGTATGTAGACTTAGGCTTTGGGCTCATCCAGGCAATTCATGGGCCTTGTTTTGGGCTCAATCTATTTTAGTCTGTACGGATATGGGCTTTGGCTTATCCAGGTAGACCATGGGTTATAGGCTTTGTTGTTCTAGGCTAAGTCTTTATTAGTTAGTTCGAACCTTATGGCATTAAGTCTTGGTGGACTTGCACTAGGATGGTCTATACAGACCAAGGTTTTAGGTTCCTCACCTTATTGCTTGAGCCTATTTTTGGTTATCATCATAGGCCCGAATGTAGGGTGTCTACAACTGGGTCAACAATAGAAGGGATCGCTCCTAGTTCAGTAATGAACTTTTTGATCCATATTACTTCTTAGTTATATCAAAAGCTATAATGTACTCTTCTTTGATAGTTAAGTCTATAGTTGTATCTTATTTAAAGCTCTTCCAACTAACTGCACTTTCATAAATAGAACACATAACTTGATTGGGACTTGCAATCCTCTTTATCAAATTGGAAGTTGGCATTAGTGTACTTGCTAACTCGCAAATCCCCTTCTCCATATACTAAGAATACATCCTTAGTCTTTCTTAAGTACTTAAAGATGTTCTTGATAGCCACCCAATATTCCTTTCCATAACCAAATTAGAATATACTCATGACACTTAAAGAAAATGCTATATCAAATAATAAGATTGCAATCTACTCATAACACTCAGAGCAAATGCTATATCAGGTTGAGTATATAACATAACATACATGATAGATCCTATAGCCGATGTATATGGGATCCTACTCATGCGTTCCCTCTCTTCTTATATCTATAGACACATAGACTTAGAAAGGATTAGAAGCATAGGAATGAACCCTCTTTTTGAGAGATCCATGCTAAACCTTTTTAGTATCTTGTCTATGTATGTAAACTATAAAAGACCTATCAACCTTTTAAATCTACCTCTATAGATCCTTATCCCTACTATATAGGTTGCTTTACCAAGGTCTTTCAAGCAAAACTTCCTTGATAGCCAAATCTTGACTGATTGAAGGATTGAGACATCATTTTCCATGAGCAATATGTCATTAACATATAACACTAGGAAAATGACTACACTCCTACTAACTTTTTTATAAACATATGGCTCATTTGGATTTTATGAGAAACTAAAAACTTTGATTGTCTTATCAAATCGAATGTTTTAGCTCCTAGATGCTTGCTTCAATCCATAAATAGATCTTTAAAGCTTGCACACCTTGCTATTATTAGTGGATATAAAACCCTGAGGCTATGTCATATACACCTCTTCTGACAAATTTCCATTAAGGAAAGTTGTTTTCACATCTACTTGCCAATTCTCATAATCATTATTAATGGCAA
>CANXYI011928236.1:0-11794 GCA_948208565.1 Hura crepitans | reverse complement strand
GGAGACACTAATTCTATAGAATCGAAGTATTAATTATAAAATAATTATGGCTGAAATTTGAATTCAAAATGACATCATTTATGTCGTTAAAAATGACTGTTAAATTTTTACGACAGTTTCACGTGAATAGTGACCTAGCTTTAGTTGAACTGTAAAATAATTAAAAGTTGCTCAAGAAGTTCTAAGATTAAGACAACATGATACTCAAAAATTCTAATTAGCCTATTGGTGATGAAATTAAAATTTTTGGAGATTGAGAAGTATTTTTACTAAAATCGGGTAATATAAAAAGTAGCGATTTAATTCGATTTTTCTTATTTTTTAAGCTCCAATTTTTAGAGGGTTATGGGGCTTAAAATAATTGAGTTTTTGCATGATAGTTGTGATTATATTAAGGTTAAAATATAAGGAAAAAGAGGAGAAAAAATTGGAAAATATATGATTTTTTTCAAAAAGTATACAAGGGTCAAATCTTTTTTTTTGGTCAAACATCATAAAAAGCTCACCCCATTCCCTCTCCTCCTTAGCCGATGGCTTCCAATAGGGTTTCTCCTCTATTTTTGATTTTGATCCTCCTTTCTACCCTTAATTTCTTCCATTTAACTCAAAGATAAACACCTGCACGATCTTTAGACATTAATTCAAGCAAAAAATTTGAGAAAAACCTGAGGAATTGCTCGATTTTTAGGCTCGATGAATAGTGACCAACTTTGATTCGGTAAGAATTTTTGAATCTGATATTTTTTTATGTTCCTTAGGTGCCCAAAAGTCATTACATATGGCCTATTTTCAATTTGGATGTCCATGTGATTTATTATGGTTTTAATGAAATGAATCTATAACTCGCAGTTAAGAAAATTGACAAATCACGAAATAAAGGGAAGGCCAAGGTATAGGTAGTTCTTAAGAGTGTATTGTGATCATCTCAGTATGTATAATCTAGTTAAATTGTGCTAAATTGATAATATGCCCAAATTTACATAATATGCCTATATAAGGAATTATGGGTTAAATGCTCATTTATCTGTAATTAAGGACTTAAAATGTGCTAAATGGTAAATGATTTGTATGATGATACATTTAACATGGTTTGAATGCATGGAATTGATATGGAAGTCATATTATGTTTATGATGCATATATATGTGCATTATGATGTAAAATAGGTAATTATATGGAAAATGCCTATTCAATGGTATTAATGGATTTAATAATGTTAAATTATAATGTAATGATCATTGAGGCAATTGAATTATTAAAAATGTCTGTGGCTATATACTATGCTTGATGCACATTATGCATGTACATTATGTAATCTTGTATGAATAAGACTAAGTGAGTTATAATGTATGTCTGTGCTCTATAAATATGTGGTAGGAGATGTTGGAAATAAATAGAGTAACATTGAGTTTTAATAGGATCAAATGCATTGATGGTGCCTATATGGCTGATTGGGTTAATGAGGCATGCATGGTAGTGTATGTTTTGAAAATGTATGATAGGCATGTTATATGCTTACATGTAGTGTACATGAATGAGTTATGTAATGTGTTATGTTCATAATGCATATAAATGCACATATGTTTAGTATGCATGTTAGCTATGTGATATGTGTGTGTGTGTGTGTGTGTATGTGTATGTTGAGGGAATTAAGTGATTGCTCATGATGTGTATTTATCATGTTGAGATGATAAACGTGGTATAAGATGTAAGTGATGGATTGATGCATGAATGAGCATTTTATGATGCCTTGGCTGAATGGCCTAATTACATGCTTATAGATATGAAACCTTGGAATTTTGCTTGTTGAGGGAAATGTATGGACATAAAATGATAATGTGTATGAACATTAAATGTGGTGCCTAAGTGAGATAATGCATGAGTAATACATGTATGTTAAGTAGTTGGATGTTTAGCATGCTTGTAAGTTTATGAAATATGTATAAGGCATAATGCAAAAGTGATATGATGGATTTTATGTATATGCAATGTGGCATGGGCGAGTGGTTATTTATGTGGCCCTAATATGTTTGAAACATATGATGTGCCTATAAGAGGTATTACACTATCATGTAGTGCCGTGATGCATTTTATGATGAAATTGAGCATAATCCAATCTTGAATTAGCTTATGCTATAATGTGACTAAATATGGAAATTTTATGAAATAATGAAATAAATGACATTTATAAGAGGAATTATAATGTTATTTATGTGTGATGTATGTATGTTGATATATGGCCTCAAAATGTGGTCAATTACATGATAGCATACGCTTGATCACTAAAATAAAGCTTATAATACAATTTCCTGATTTAGCCATTTGTTTGCTAAACCAAAGTAATTAAAAGCTATGTTAAGCTTAAATAAGATGGTGGAACTAAAAATAAATTGTTAATAGCCCATATGAGAAATAACCTAGTATGGATATGTTGATCAGTTAACTAAAGGGTTTTATAGTAGCTGCTAAGGTACCTCAATGCCTTGATGCGTTGGTCCACAGGTCCACTAAATGTTTGACCCATGGGCTTATATTTTTAATCTTCAGAACCATGCAAGTGTAGCTGCTGCTAAGGTTTAATAGGGCCACTGCACATATTTTATGCTGGTGCAATATCTGTAAGGTCTATGATGAGGGCTACTACACACTGATGTTAGTGCAATAGAAGTAAGGTCCATAATGTGGGCCACTGCACACCATGATCCCTTTATCTATAGGATATTTGTTTTTACTCTAAAATGGGCATAATAAATCAAGTTAATAGAAGTTAATTACATAATGCATGATTATATAGCTGAGTCGTAAATGTATTTATAATGCATGACCTATGATGAGTTAAGCGAATGATTTATGTTATGTTGATGGTATAATGCATGTGATGGCTGATGTGGTATATAATATGATATTATGAATGATCACATTTGTGTACATCTTGCATGTTGATATAACGGCATAAATATATAAGTTAATTCAATTACACCACTAAGCTATTGCTTAGCATATTGTTGTTTTGTGATACATAAGTAAAAAGACAATTTGAGCACCAGCCTTGGGAATTTAAAATTATTGAGAGAAGACTACTTCTTTTAGTATAATTTTGGTTTTTGTATCTAAAATTAGGTGATGTATATGTTTAAGCACTCATATGATGTATTAAGGGGAAAATGGGCCTAAACTGTATATACTATAATCTTTTTGGATTTTTGGTCTGTAAAGTGTTTTAAAGTTGATTTAAATTATTTGCATTGTATGATATCTCTTTCTAAGGTTGAGATTGATATGCTGTGTGTTGTTAGAGTGATTAGAAGATGACAAAAGTTGGGGAAATGATTGAAAATGATCATATAAGTGTTCTTTTAATGTGTAAGTTACCATTCATTTTTAGGATGGTGTCCTAGTATAATTGTTATGCTATTAGATTTTCGACACAAGGATTCTTAAAAGTTAATTGTGACCATGTTTTTGATAATCTATATTTTTGTAAGATAATTATTTATAAAAGATGTTTTAAAAACATGGTTAAGATATAATAGTTGATTGAGTTCAAATAACACATTTGTGTGCATATTCCTTAGTCGTGCTCAGCGATTGGACCGGGTAAGTATTGTCACAATTATCTATTCTTAGCTACTAATAATGAAGAAAACATTCCAACACTAGACTTGCCAAAAAAGGGGGTGTTTAATAATTTTCATAATCCAAACAAAAGGACGAGTGGTGTACTAAAAAAAGTTCCAATTAAAGTAAGTCAGTGGCAAATTAGGACTATTTGAAGGAAAAGAGATCCCATTAATATTATATATTTGGGCCAAATTAATAGTTGGACTTATGAAATATTTGACAAAATAGAATGACATGTATTGGAAATTTGGTTAGCTTTAATTTTGGTGATTACAAAATCTTTACTTAATCAGTCTTACATTGAGGATGGTTTAAAGAGTTAAAAGGGAATGACACTTGAGACAAAAATGGGATAATGTAAGATGTATGGAGATTTTATCATGAAAATTGCAAAGAGTGACAATAACATTAGAAGACTATAAAATGCAAGTGCTTAGATCACCATAAAACTCATGTGGTCAAGATTTTTTCAAAACAATGACTATTCATACTAAATAGCATTAAAAAGACCCAAAGATACATGAAAACTTTCAAGAGTCAAAAGTTAAGACATTAAGAGGAATCATTTAAAAAAATCAAAAAGATTAAGTATGGACATTGTAAAGGAAAAAAGCTTTCTCTTCAAGGAATTATCAAAAACTTGGTGCTTATTTTACAAAAAAATGATCAAGGGACTAAATTAAAGATAATAAACACCATGTAGGAGGCAAATCAAAGTAATAACCAATGATCACAAAAAGGGGCAATTCTAGAAATCAAGTCAATGTAAGGTAGCAAAAAAGAGATCTTTTAAGAATTATGTTACTAATCACGATCTTTATGAAGGTTTTAAGGCACAAAGTACCCAGAATTAGTCAAACAAAGAGAAACATGTGTCATTTATGAATATCTATTAATTATCATTTTCAATAATCTAGCCATTTCTGTCAAGCTTAGGTTTAAGTAGGGAGTTTTCTTTGCAATACATCAATAGTTTAAAACACTCTAAGTGTTACTCCACATTAATTAAAACTTATCAAAATCACTGCATTAAATAGGATTTTATTAAGGTTTTTAAATTTATTTTTTATCATTACATCCTTTATGGCTTGATATCAATAATAGACACAAAAGGTAAGTCTACCATTATATTAAATAGGTAAATTTTTTTTTTTATCATAACAAAATAATTTCTTCATCAAATTACAAATTTCATTGCATGCTTTCCAATATTATGTTTCTAGAAGAATTAAAGCAAGAAAGTAGTTAGTCATGATTTACTTTCACACTAAAAGATTGTCAACACTGACATACCCTTATGAGATTTCAATATTATGAATAAGATTTCCTCAAAATCTAAGTTTTATAACAAATTCTCAAACAAAAAACCTACAAAATTAAGAAAAATTAGAAGCCTTAAAAAATCTACTTAATAAAGGAAACATATCAAGGTTTCACTAAGAAATGTGGAGCCTATGTTAAGCTAAAGACCTCATTAAGGATTTTAAACCTTTAATAGCAAATTAGTTAGTTGTAATTTATTTTCATCTTTAATGGTTAATTGAAATAAATAGGTATGAACAAGAAAGAAGTTAGTTATGATTTACTAAAAGTGGTAAAATAAATTTTTTAAATGAGAAAGTAATCAGTTAATATTTACCTTCATTTAAAGTGTGATACCCCTTACTTAGTCCAGACATTGGCCGGTCACGAACTCGACTAAGGTGTGCATGCATATCGAGATATCCCAACTCATTCTATTTCCTTTACTTGTTAAAAAACTTTCTTATTAAAATATAATGTGTGAAAATATGGGTTTTCAAAAACCTTTTTCAAACATTGTTAATTCAAAACTAGGAATCCTCATGCCAAAATTTCGGTAGCATAACAGCTGTATCGGGCATTATCCTAAATTTTTAAACAGTAACCTGCATAAGAAAATACACTTCTATAACTCATTCATACACTTCCACAAACAAAATGTGATCCTCTGATCACTCCACAACACTCAAACACAAAGATATGATATCTCAACCTTAGGAAGGGATATCATAGAGCACGACATGCATTTTCACAATATAATAAGGTTTACACATTTTAAAATCTAAAAAGAAACCTTTAGTTACATTTAATTAAACCTTAGGCCCATTCCCTTATAACAGACATTTGAGTGCATCCTATACATCAAAACTATTCAATATAAATAGTCTTTACCATAAGAAAGCCTTCTCTTGATAAGTCTTGATGTCTTAAGGCTTTAAGTATTAAAATGTCTTTGTACCTATATGTTGTAAACAAACGACACGTTAAGCAATTTCTTAGTGGTGTAATTGAAATAACATGTGCTAAATCTAGCCATTAAACATTCTATAAGTACATGCCATTCATTATAATGCATAACTATTTTACATATTGCATTGTATACATGCAAATAGTGATATGCTGAATTTATAATCAATTTGACATACAATATGCTCAACGATATCCATATCATACATGTATAGCAAAACAACATATAAATCATCAAATAATCACATTGAGCCATTTTCACATCATACATGCACTTATCAGTGATATTAAGGTCATGACATGTATTATGTGTTGATTTTTGCTATTTTCCTTTTTAATATAAACTTATGCCCATGGGGTAACCCCAAATGGATAACAGGATCATAACTCGTGTAGTGGCCCACATTTTAGACCTTTCAACTGCTTTACCAACTAAACATAGATTATGCAGTGGATTCTCCCATGGGACCTTGCAGTTGCACCCGCATGTGCCTATGCAGTGGTTTCCCCTATGAAACCTTATGGCTATACTCGTGTAGATCCAAAGATCTTAGCACACATATCCATAAGTAAGACTAAAAGTGAACCTTTGGATCTCATCTAAGCACTGAATTACCTTAGCAGCTACTAGAGCACTTTGGTGCTTAAATAATGATCCAAAAGTTCACTTTTAGTCTTACAGGTAGATAGATGTGCTAAGATCTTTGGATCTAGGTAAGTTCAATTGTAAGGTCTTGTAGGGGAGCCACTGCACAAGCATATGCAAGTGTAGCCATGTAAGTCTGGATAGGCACCGCATAATTTAAGCTGGTGTAATAGCTGTAAAGTCTCAAATATGGGCTACTACACAAGTTATTATCTTATTATCCATAGGTTTGGGGTTATCCCCATGGGCATAAGTTATGATAATAAGGCAAACAACAAAATCAACACATAATGCATGTCGTGACCTTAATATGATGGATAAGTACATGTATGATGTGGAAATAGTTAAATTTGATGAATTGTTGGTTTTATACGTTAGTTGTTGTATATTTATGACATGGATATCATTGTGCATGATATATGTGAAGTGGACATGAGTATGGCATATCACCTTTTGCATGAATAATATGCAATATGTAAATTAATTATGAATGGAAATGAATGTCATATATCTATGGTATGTTATAAATGATCGTTAGCCATATGTGGGTGAATTGAATGTGATTATACATGATGCATATTTTAGTCATGAATCTACCTATCATTGTATAATAGAATATTGTGAATTATATTATTCATATAAATGGATTTTATCTACATATGGTATAATAATAATGCTTTTAAGCATGTGTTATATTGATGACACCGCTAAGCATTGGCTTAGCACATTGTTTGTTTATGATACATAGGCAAGAAGACTATTTTTTGATACTCAAAGCCTCAGGACATCCAAACTTATAAAAAAAAAAAGGCTTTCTTTTAGTAAAGATTGTATATGTGATATAGTTGTGATGTATAGGATGCACTCAAATATGTAATCTAAAGGAACGGGCCAAATTGGTATCTAAATTATATCTAAATTGTAACTTAATTTTTCTTTTTGGATTTCAAAATGTGTAAACCTTTATAAACTATTTGATTATGTGTTGCATTATACAATATCTCTTCCTGAGATTGAGATATCTTGTGATTATATTGTGTGTTGTTAGAGTGATTAGAGGATCACATAAAGTTATGGAAGTGTGTGAAATGATTATAGAAGTGTATTTTCTTATGAAAGTTACTATTTAAAATTTGGGATAATGCTTAGTACATCCATTGTGCTATCAAAATTTTTGCATGAGGATTCCTAGTTTTAAATATGTAACACTACTTGAAAAAAGGTTTTAGTAAACCTATATTTTCACACATAATATTTTAATAAGAATATTTTATAACAACTAATGGTATATAAGTGAGTTGGAATATCTCGATATACATGCACACCTTAGTTGGGCTCGATGACTAGCCAGCATCCGAATCGGGTAAGGGTGTCACATGTAAGAAATTCCAATGGAAACTAGGCTAAATATTCACTTACATATTTAACAAATTCTTATGAAATATCAATTTATGTGAAAAAAAAATTCCAATTCCACCCCCATTGAACTATTTGCAATTTTTGACCTTCAAGTCATGCTATTTCGAGGTCAATCCTATGAGATCCCTTACAAGATTCCTGAAGAAATCCGATAGGCGATGTACTTCCCACTAGATCACCCATCTTGAAATTGCTTCAGTTCTGCACTCCTTAATACTTATAATATATTGTTAATTAAATAGTTATTGCTTAACTTCTCAGTCTATCCCTTAACTATTCTTATATGAGGTATAATAGACCTAAAAAGCCATTTGACAAGTACTCAACATGTTTACAAAAAATTAGGTAGCACAATTGCTACTTGAGTGACATTCTGAAATTTTTTTCACCTATAAAAGCACTTCTAATATCATTATTATCAAACTATCTCCTTCTAAAACCTTCAGTAACCTCATCATACATCATCAAACACTCATAATTATATAGGACCTCAGGCCCACAATCACCCAAAAGAGTATAAAAATAAATCATTCAGATAAATAACCATTTATATACATCACACATACTCGTTATATATATATATATACACACACACACACAGAAGTAGCTACTAAGCATGCTAAACCCATAACCTACAATACTTACATGAGAGCTTACTAAACATAAAAAAAAACACATCTATATACCCTTCACTATATATACTACCATAATGCAAGATCCCCAAGGCTGGACTGTTTACCTCTGCAACCTATGCACTAAAACACGGGTATGCTAAGTATAAAACTTAGTGGCAAATCTAATGCATTAAAAGCATGCTAAACCCATAACCTACAGTACTTACATGAGAGCTTACTAAACATAAAAAAAAAAACACATCTATATACCCTTCACTGTTTGTACTGCCACAATGCAAGATCCCCAAGGCTGGACTATTTACCTCTACAACCTACGCACTAAAACACTGGTATGCTAAGTATAAAACTCAGTGGTAAATCTAACATATTAAAACATGTCCTATGCAGGCACTTAGAAGTAATAGTAGGCTATAAGTGTATAAATGCAATGTAGAAGTTAAATTTAGGCAAGTGACATTAATTCCACTTAATCAGGCTCTCAGTTCATTTAATTACAATTATGCCATTATGGTATTTTCAATTAATTTAATCATTCAGTGATTTGACATCAATTAGGTTTATACATTAATTTAATTTCATTTAATAAGCCCGACTAGATAAATTACACTTAAAGACACTGGAGCAGGAGGGAACTAAAATGTTATGTAGTGGCCCACATTCTAAACCTGACTGCTGCACCATTTTAGTTTAATAGTAAGGATTAGTTCACTTGAACCTCCCAATACTAGACAAGGGATAGCACAGATCAGTTCGTAGACCTCCTAATATCACAATCAAATCAACAGCAAGTAACCTAGTGGATTGCAAGGATTAGCCTGTATACCTCCCAATATCCAAATAATCATCAGCAAACAACTCCAGTGGATAGTAGGGATCAATCCATAGACCTCTCAATATCCAATAAATCATCAATAAATATCTAGCAACTGCTAATCCCTAGTAGACTAGTCAACCCATCTAATAGGTGTCTAACTAATTGGCAATTTGTCTTTATTTTATGTCTATTTACTTACTGATCTTCATTTTATAATATTTAGAATCCATTAACAATCAGTTATGAATCTATTTCTACAGTCAAATTTTAACCTAGGCAGTTACGAGTTCATTTTGGTAATACCTGACAGTTATAGGTCATTTTTGGAACACAGTTTTACATCTTTTTACTAGACATTTATAATTCTAATTCAAGTCCAATTTTGAGTCCAATTTCATGCATTTCAGGTACCATTCATAGGCCACTTTCTAAATGTTCTATTTAATAGGATAGTTATAGGTCATTTTTCCTATTTTCATACATTATTACATCCTATAGCCAATATTCACTAGGCATCATTTCATGCCAAATCATTTGCCATTATAGGCCATAAATCATTTCATGTCATACATCTCATAATGCCATTAACTTTGGCCTAAAATGCCATTCCAACTTATCATACGTATTACTCAAATACTAGTTCAAGTTTATGCCATTTTTTAGGTCACTTTTGCCTATGCCTTACAAGTCCATTTTCAAGCCATTTATACACAAATTCTTGTTCCATTTTTCACACCAAGCTTCTTATTTTACATGCCATATTTCTATTCATGATTACACATGCTTTATGTCTATTCCATGCCATGCATCACATGCTCATGTTATCATGCCAACATACACATTACCTACCATAACATGCCATACTTACCATGCTACCCTATGGCACACACCCCTTAGCCAAACATAGCTTTTCACCATACACATCTTTTTGCCATGCATATGCATTTTTCCATAAGTTATCACCCATATATGTCCTATATCATCAAGCTAGTGTATGCATGCATGTATACATATCATCTCATACGTACCATGACATTACATTATCTATACATGCCTCAACCACACATGCCATGCCATGTCACATACATACATGTCACACACATGTACATGTATTATCTCACTACATTCAACACTTATACTTACATTCTTATGCGAACACCTAATTTTTATCATGATTCACACAACAAATACATAACATGCATGCCATAAACCACTTTAACACCCCTTAACCACATCAAGTACCTAATCATGTCCATATTTTCTCATCAATTTAAGTCTACACACACTATCTACATGCTAACCATGCTAGTTCACATCAAGTATACCATTCAAACATATATTTTACATGACTCACATACCAATATCCCACAAGTTACCTCTTGGCCATACCTAGTATCACTCATATTCATGCTTTCCTTCACCATTCACATACATAAACCATTAAATCCATAATATACATATCAATTACCATCACAAACCATACATATAAATGCCTTAACACCAAACTTATTCACACACACCCCTCAGTCTTAGTGAGGCCATGCCTTCCTTTCATCAAAACAACTAATAAATCACTTGATTGTCATAGAGTTAATATCAAATTAAGCTTAGTTCACCCTTACCTCCATATTACCCATAAAAAGCATGAATTTCGTACAACATTCCTCTACAATTTACATTTGAACTAAATGTGGCATGCCTCAAATACGCTAGATTCACTTACCTCTCTTGAAATGAAGCCTTGCTCACCTTTAACACCCTTATTTTCCTTATTGACCATCACTTTCCCTTTTTCTTACATACACACATACACGACTTAGAAAATTCCTAGAAAATTCCATTGACCTCCAAATGAAACTTTAAGAACATAAGCATCCTTAGAATGATGAAATCCTCTAGGAAGTAAAATAAAAAAGGAAGAAACCCACTTACACATAAACTTGAATTTCAGCCACCCTTTTTGTGTACATATAGACTATCTTGATTTTTATTGAGTTCCATGCTTGTCTATTGCTTCTCAAACCTCTTAAAACTAATTTTTAACTCATCAATGGAATTTTTGATGTAAAAATAGTGGCTATTTGATGGTGGCTAGTGGTGGAAATGGGGGATTTTTGGTTGGAGTGGCGTCAGGTGGAAGGAGAGGAAAAAGAAGGAAGAAAGTGGAGGGATGAGTGGACTTAGCCAAGTGGATGCCTAGGTGGCATAAAAGGGTATCTATAGTGGGAATGGATAGCTTGAGTGGTTATACATGTCACCTGAGCTTCTTCAAAACTCTCAATTTTGGCTGAAAATTGGGAAATTTAAAAAATTCACTTGGACCTTTAAAAATCAGTGCATTAGTTTTAAAAAAAAATCCTTAATTGGGCTTATTTAGGGCTTCACAAAATCT
>CANXYI011928077.1:0-15126 GCA_948208565.1 Hura crepitans | reverse complement strand
TTGCTTTATCACACCATGTCTCAAATGGATAGTCTATTTTTACCATTGAAAGTTTTGTTCTTTGTAATGGCTATTACTGCTTGGCAATCATAGTGCATGGAAACTGAAGACGTTGGTTTCATGCCAAATGGAATATTTGCTAAAGGGTTTTTTAACCACTCAGTCTCATTATTAGCCAAATTTAAGGCGATAAATTATGATTCTATGGTGGATTTAGCAATAATAGTTTTTTTAGCTGATTTCCATGCAATTACACCACCACTAAGGGTGAATACATAACCACTAGTGGATTTTTTCTCATCTGAATTTGAAATCTAGTTAGCATCGTTCTATCCTTCTAATACAACAGGAAATCCACTATACAAAATACCATAGTTCATGGTACCTCTCAAATATTTCATCAGTTTGACTATTGCAGCCTAATGCTCATGGTTTGAATTATGTGTATATCTGTTCAATTTACACAAAACATATGCTATGTCAGGTCGAGAAAATTTTATTAAATGCATCAGACTCCTAATAATCTGTGCATACTCAAATTGAGCAATATGATCACCTCTATTTTTCTTTAATTAAGTGTTAGCATCTTCCTAAGAAGTTTCTAAACATAATGCTCTTGTGATAGCAAAATACCATCACATTTTCTTATGATTTTAACACCTAATATCACATTTGCTTCACTCATATCTTTCATATCAAATTTAGAAGCAAGAAAACATTTTGTCTCATGTACTAAATTTAGACTAGTATTAAAGATCAACATATCATTTATATAAAAACATATAATCACATAATCACTACCAACAAGCTTGGTATGCACACATTTATCTACTTCAAAGGATGAATAACCATCACTTATTAAGACTTGGTCAAATTTCTCATGCCATTGTTTAGGAGCTTGTTTCAAGCCATACAAAGATTTGAGAAGTTTACAAACTTTATTTTCTTGACTAGAAATCACGTAACCCTTGGGTTTTTCTATATAAATTTCTTCTTCTAAATTATCATTTAAAAAAGCTATTTTGACATTCATTTGATGAATAAAAAGTTTATAGGTTGAAGCTAAAGCAATTAAAATATGAATACTTGAAATCCTAGTTACAGGTGCAAAAGTGTCAAAATAGTCAATGTTTTGTTTTTAAGTAAAATCTTTTGCAATAAGTCTTGCTTTATATTTATCAATATAACCATCAAGATAAATTTTCTTTTTAAAAATCCATTTACAACTAATAGTTTTTGCTCTAAGAGGTAAATTAACCAAATTTCAAGTATTATTTTGTAATATAGAATCAAGTCCAATTTTAGTGGCTTCTTTCCAAAATGGTGCATCAGAAGAAGAAATGACATCTAAATAAGTTGAATGATTATTTTCCATAAGATAAGTGTAAAAATCATTTCCAAAAGAATTTTCTTTTCTTGGTCTTTTACTTCTTCTCAAATCCTCATTTTCACAAGTATTTTCAATAATAGGTGCATGAGAAACATTATCAATTTTTAAAGGAAATACGTGCTCAAAAAATTTAGCATTTTTTGTCTCAAGTATAGTATTATGATCAAGCACATCACTTTTCAGAACAAGAAACATATAGGTAGCATTATGTTTAACATAATCAATAAGCATGCAATCAGAAGTTTTAGAACATATTTTCCTTTTTTTTAAGATCAAGCAACATAACTTTAGCAAGACAACCCCACACTTTTAAATATTTTAAATTAGGTGGATAACCCTTCTAAAGTTTATAAGGTGTTTTGCTAGTTTTCTTATATGGTATCATATTTTGCAAATGACATGCACATAACATTGTTTCTCCCTAAAGATTTTTAGGTGCATTAGAATTAATAGGCATGCAATTCATCATATCTTTTAATGTCCTATTTTTCTTTCAGCCATACCATTTGATTCAGGAGAATAAAGTGGAGTTCTCTCATATATTATTCCTCCTTTTTCACAAGGTTATTAAGTAAAACATATTCACCACCTCTATCTGATCTAACTCTTTTAATTTTTCTATTTAATTGATTTTTTACTTTAGCTTTATATTTAAGAAACATATCAAAAGCTTCGTATTTATTTTTAAGCAAATATACTTTAGCATATCTAGAAAAATCATCAATAAAGGTTACATAATATTTTTTACCACCTCTAGTCATTGTTTTTTTTAAATCTCCTAGATCAGTATGAATTAAACTTAGAAGTTCAGTTTCTTTAAAGGTTGATATATAAGTTTTCTTAGTTTGTTTTGATTCATCACATATCTCACATTTTTGCATGTATGTATTATTAGAAAAAGTAATTAAACCAAGTTGTTTCATTTTCTTAACATAAGAGAAAATAACATATCCTAATCTAACATGCCATATATCAAATGAATCAACAAGGTAAGTAGGAGAATATGCATTTTCATTCAAAATTAAGTATAAAAAGTCCTAGATTACAATAGCCTTTTTCCCATAAAAACATTACTTTTGGTTATTACAATCTTATCAGATTCAAATGACACCTTAACCCCAACTTTTCCTAATAGAGCCATAGAAATTAAATTTGCTTTAATATTAAGAACATGAAGTACATTATTAAGAGCCAAAGTCTTGCTAGATATGAGTTTGAGAAGAAGTTTTCCTTAGCCAAGGATTTTGGCAGTTGAAGAATCTTTAAGATATACATGTTCTTCTCTATCCCCCACAGGAGCATAAGAAGTAAAAGCACTTTTGTTTGCACAAATGTGCCTTGTAGAACTAGAGTCTACAACCCATTCTTTTATATTGGCCATAAGATTAGCTTGAGAAATGACAACAACAATTACATCATCTTCTTTAACCAAATTTACTTTTATCTTGGGAGGATTGTCATTTCTTGCTCTCTTTCTGCATTGAGGTGCATGATGACCTAGCTTTCCACAAACTAAATAATTTCCCTTCTTTTTGAAGGTGGGGTTATTAACTCTTGGCTTATAATTTGTACTTTTATTATTGTACCTTTTATTTTGCTTATAATTTTTGTCTTGAACCAAATTTGCCTTCAAAGTTGTCTCCTTTGCCTTTGAAGCTTTAATTTCCTTTCAATTGGTGTCCTCTATGATGATGTGGGTTATTAAATTAGTAAGTGATAGTTATTTATGCTTGTGTTTTAATTGTTACTTGTAGTCACTCTAAGATTCTAGCAACTTTTCAATTAGCAAACTAGCAATGAACTCCTCTTACAAGGTGATATTTTTAGATTTGAGGTCTTTTAATAGCTTATGGTATTCATTAATTTACACCTTGATGTCCTTATCTGCAGTTATCTCCCATCTATAGTATTTGCTAATGATGAATTTCTATTTTCCAGTGTCCTCAGTAGTGTACTTAGTAATCATAGAATCCCAAAGCTCTTTTGCTTTCTTGTATAAACATTACACATCAAACAATTCATTAGAAAGAGTAATAATAATTATGTGTCTACATACCTTATTTGTATGAACCCATAACTCTAATTGTCTAGAAGAAGATTCTGAGGGCTTAGAGTCAGATAGTGTAAAGGCCACTTCATGCATGTCTATGATAGAAAAGATGCATTCTTGCCACCTTTTGAAGTTGTCTCTATCGAACACTTTAATTTTGGAGATATCAAGGAATGATTTGGCATATGAAATAGTGGGTACTAAAGGCACTATTATTGGCATAGCAAATGCTCTAGTGGAGGTAGTAGCATGGACAATGGGAGGGGACCCGGTTGGAGTAAAGGCAGCAGCAATATTGGCGGCATCATTTTGAGCATCCATATATTTTTTAAGATTGTTAGAGAAGTAGCGGAATTTGATTCTAAGCTTGAGATGTGTATGGACATTGCCCTTAAAGATAATTTGCCAACATAGATGTCAATTTTGGCATATTTCCAGGATACAACAAGCTTTTCTACTTTGTAATAGGAGCAGTAAATTGCAGACAAAAAATAGTATAGAACCCCGCACCACCAATCACCACTAAAAAAGATAGGGAACAAATTTCTAATCCCGAGTATGAATTTTGCAATTATCCAGATCAATTAATTTTGGCAGCCATAATTGCTTCTTTATCTTTTTCACTCATGAACAACAATCGTAAATGCAAAGACCTCAGCAGAGGCATGGGTTAAGCTATAAGTGGCTTTTGAAATAAATCAGCTACTCATATTTTATCCTTGCACGATAAGCTATCTAGAGCTAGGAGAGATTCACACCTAGTGGCTGATATCTTTAACTTATCAAATCAATTTTATAGGAACTCTCTCTGTGCGGAAGCCCTAAAATTTATGTGGATCTTGTTGTTCACGTTCTTAGTGGTATTGGTCTTGAATCTTGAGGTATTGCTACATCCTTTCATGCTAGAGACATTGTTATATCTTTCAATAAACTTCAAGACAAGTTGCTAGCTCATGAACTATATTTGAATTAATTAGATCCTACTTGTGATTCCATCATAGTCATAACAAATCATGTTTGTAAAGGCACCGATGCTAAGTTTACTTACCAGTAAAAGCTAGGTAATTTTGGTAAATCTACTCAATCATTTCAATATGATAAGAGAAATACTAGCTCTTCAATGAATTCTTTATCATATAAGTCTCAAAACTTTGCACCAAGACAACAGTCTTGAGGCCTATGATATCAAAATCCAATGTCAATTTTGCATTAAAATGGGACATCATGTCAAACAATGTTTTCAAGCACAGGATTTTTTCAGGAACTTATTTTCATCGAATCCTCAAGTATGCTACATTAATA
This sequence comes from Hura crepitans, assembly GCA_948208565.1. Taxonomy (NCBI): domain Eukaryota; kingdom Viridiplantae; phylum Streptophyta; class Magnoliopsida; order Malpighiales; family Euphorbiaceae; genus Hura; species Hura crepitans. The sequence goes on along the minus strand of CANXYI011928077.1, from coordinate 10,384 downwards.
CAAATTCTAAATTTGACTAACAGTGGTTGTTAGACATTGGTGCATCTCACCACATCACTAATGATCAGCACAACCTTGCTTTTTATTCACCATATGCTATAGCAATGAGCTACACCAAATTAATGGTTTGAGCTTATAAATCTCACATATTGGCTTTGGTACTATTTTTTTACCCACTATTTTAAATACTTTGTTCTTCTAACCAAGTATCAATTGAATTCTTTTCTGATTATATTCTTATGAAAGATTAGTTTACAGGGGAGATTCTATTTAAAGGACAACTTGGTCAATCCTTATATAAACTTTATTTCTTTATAGTACCCAATAATACTATCTGCTTCAATAACTGGGTTAACGTTTTGGCCACCCTAACTCTAGGGTTTTTATTTTTATTTTGTCTAAGTTTTAGTTACTAGTGTCTTCTTTTAAAGAATATATTTGCAATCCTAACTAGTGCAATAAAAGTCATCATTTATCTTTTGGTGTTTCTTCTCTAATTAGCACTAAACCTTTTCAGCTATTATATTCTGATTTATAAGGTCCTGCCCTAATGCAATCAATTGATGGATTTCACTATTACATTATCTTTCTAGACCGTTATACCAAGTATATTTGGTTTTTTCCCTTAAAAGCAAAAACTGATATGTATAATATATTTCCAACTTTCAAAAACTTGTTAAAAATACATTTGATGTCAAAATTAAATCAATTTACATAGATGGGGGTAAGGAATACATTGCACTTAAAAAAATATTTTCAATCCTATAGAATAAGTCATTTGCAAACATTACCTTGCACTCTACAGCATAATAGGGCTGCTGAACACTGACATTGGCACTTGGTTAAAATCGGTCTCACGTTACTACAAATAGCCTCTCTTCCTTCTTTATTTTGGTCTTTTGCATTTTAAATTGCCATATATCTCATTAATCATCTTCCCACACATATTTTTCAATTTACGTCTCTTTAACAAAAACTTTTTTTGCCACTTTCCCAATTATCAATCACTGTGTGTCTTTGTTATCCTTGGTAATGTCATTACATCAAATCTAGATTTGAGCTTCAATATATTCCTTGTATATTTTTTTTGTTACTCCTTGAGTCAGAGTGATTACCTTTGTTATGATTTTCAATCTCAAAAGTATATTATTTCATGGCATATTATCTTTCTTGAAAATACCATTCCTTATCAAACCCATCCTTTTTTAGAATCTCAATCTAATTTGAATTGTTATGATATTCCCTCTATCAACTCTACTTACACCTTGATTCCCTTCTAGTCTAATTCTTCTTCTTCTTCTATATCTTTGACTTTGAGTTGCACTTTTGAACATCCTTTATCTCCCTCTCTTTCACTAGTAAATATAGGTTTTTCACCACGAAACCATTCTCTTCCCTCTCTATCATCAATCAATCATCCCATAGTCACCCATTTTGAAAATAATAACTATAAACCTAAATTTATTCACCATATCACTAACACTTTTTACCCAAAGTACCAGAACCAATAATAATTGCACAAGCCTTGTCCTTTCATGAGTGGCGTTTAGCCCTGTTCATTGAAATTAATACATTAATTAAAAATGGTACTTGGATTTTTATCCTTTCTAATTCTAATCAAAATTTGGTTGGTTATAAGTGGATTTTTAGGGTAAAAAGGAATGCAAATGGCTCCATTTTGAGATACAAAGCTCAGTTGGTTGTAAAGGGATACCACTAGTGATTAGGGATTGATTTTGGTGATACCTTTAGCTTAGTGGTTAAGCCAGTCATTACTCATGTGATTTGCACTTTGATTACCACACATTTTTGGCCTTTACTATAATTGGACATGAAAAATGCCTTTTTACATGGTCCTCTAAAAGAGACATATTTATGAAACAACCACCAGGATTCATTGGTCTTATAAAACCATAACATGTTTGTAAATCAATCAAAGATATTTATAGTCTCAAGCAAGGCCCTCGAGGCCTAGTATTAAGTACTTCACTCTTTCACTTTGAAGTTTAGCTTCTAATTATATCAAAGTGATCACTCTCATTTTATATATTGTCAAGGTACCATTTGCTGCTATTTCTTAGTGTATGTGGATGATCTTATTATCAGAGGTAACAACTCCTTTTTTATCAATCGATTTATTCAAGCCTTTGTAGTATAATTTTCATTAAAAAGTCTCTTTAATTTATCTCTCATTCTTCGATTGATATGCATATAACATCTAAGGGTTTTTTTCTTTCTCAACATCATTATGTTTGAAAGCTCCTACAACATGTACAAATGGAGGGTGCTATAGAAATGTCAACTCCCATTATGATTGCATCTCTTTTGATCAAGTCAAGTTTATTTGAAAAAGCTCTTGATCCCACTCTTTATTGCCAACTGGTTAAAGGTTTGCAATATCTAAGTCTTATAAGACCTTATATAGCCTTTACTTGTAATAGACTCTCTCAATTTATGCATTATCCCAATCACATCCATTGGCTTGCTCTTAAACATTTGCTCAGATATCTAAAATCTACTATTGCCTTTGGTTTCCATATTAGCCCACAATCTCATTTGGTGTTTCATGCATTTTCTAACATTAGCTAGGCTAGTGATTTAATTGGCCATATATCAACTTTTAGGTTTATTTTGTATTTTGGTTAAGTTCCAGTTGGAGCTCCAAAAAATAACAAGCAGTTGCTTAACCATCCATTGAAGTTAAGTATTAAGCAGTTGTTGCCATAGCTGTTGAAGTTTAATAAGTTAAGTCTTTTTTACAAGAACTGGATTACTCATTTCCAACTTTGAAAATTTATTGTGACAATATCTCTACCATATACACGTGTCAAAATTTAGTTCTCCACTCTAAAAAAGAACATCTTGAAATTGACATTCATTTTATTAGAGATTTGGATAAAAAAGGTGCTCTTTGAGTCTGCCACATTTCCTCTAAAGATTAATTTATTAACTTTCTTACTTATCCAAGTATTAGTTTTAGTTTAGCAAGTATAAGATTGGTTTCCTCGATGGATCCTCAATCTTGTGGGGGAGTGTTAAGGATATTTCCTATCCCACTGGTTACAAAATTAAAAAAAAGATAGCTCTATCACAATAACCATAATCCGTTCAAATTCCATTTGATATATATTATCTTATCTATTTTGTAACTTTTTGTATCTTGTATCTATAAATACTTGTAATTCAAGTTATAATAATACAATTTCAGAATTATTCTCTTCTGCAAATCTTTTATACTAATTATAGTTATAAATTCATCTTATTACATACTATAACTTTTTATTTTCTTATAACAAATTCTATCATTTAATTATACCTCTTTTATTTTTTATTTTTTACATATATTTTTGGTATACTCAAAGTATATCTGATCCTTTTGTATTATTTATGTCAATTTGTTCATTAGTAAAATTTAATTAAGCATGCCTTTATTATAATATTTAATAAAATAGATAATATACTTAATTTTACCATATATTAGACAAATTTTACCATATATTAGACATTTTCTTTTTAAAATACTGAACATCTATCATTTTATATTTATACCTTACTTATTTGTACCATTTTTTTCATTCAATAAAAACCTTTGTAGAATGTAAGAATACTTGTAGGCAGCATGAAACCCAAATAAAACATATAAGGATTTCAATTTTTATCATATTGAATTTGTATACTTTAGGTATACCATTTTCCCATTTGATATACCTATGATTTATCATTAGTATATTTCAAGTTTTTTACTTTCAAAAATTTATAGAAATATGTCAACATAACACTTAACTGTGAACAACTTATTACACATCAATTTTCCAAATTTAACCATTAATTATCAATTTATACATTAATTAATTCTACATAAGCATGAATGACCAGTTTATTATAACTCCAGAATTTCATTCCACACAAAATTCAATCAAGGAAACATTAGAATCTGGATATGCCATCTTCATGAAAGTTATAATCTTATGTGTTAGCTTTAAAATTCAAAGTGGATAAATTAATTTGGACTTATCAATTGAGACATATGGTCAAAATATTGACATGTGGACAAGCTTAACCCTGAATTGTACTACACTTGTAGAATTCGGGGCATATAAAACTACCTAACTTCCACCTAGTTTTAGCCACAATTTTGGGCCTGCACTTAGGTCCTCTCAAAAGGACCATGCTAATGGCTAGATTCAACTGAAAAACTAAAAAAATAAAAAATAAAATATTATAGCCTTTTAGATTAAGTAAGACACGGTCTTCTCGAGAGGAGTGGAGCTTTATTACAAGTTTGGCTGGATATCTCCTTATGAAATCATCCCTTATGTCTTAACTTTCCAAAAAAAAAAATATTAATTTTCATGCTGTACAGAATGAGTTACAATTTATTTTCCAAAACATGTTTACTTAATTTTCCTATTGGGATTTTCAATAAGACAATTCTCAATTTTGACTTTATTACTCAATTTTGAGCTATATATAGGCAAAAATAGCTTTTGGTCCTTTTATAACATTTGTAGAGTTTTGTCTTAACTTTAAGATGACGTTATTCACTTTAATTGGAGTTTTAGAGATTGAGATATACTAAAAAACAACTAAATTATTCAAGATATTCGATCCGATATGCTGACAAGTATACCAATCAAGTAATATAATGGACACGTGAGTATCTGAGTATCGTCCCACAGAAATAAAAATTTATGATTATACTAAACTGTAATTATTGACACTATTTGAGAAGTTCTTAATTTATGAGAGAAAAAAATTAGAAATTAATTAAACTAAATAGTTAAAGAATTAAATCGAAATCTTTTTAACTTGGATCACTAGATTAAAATTTTCTTAATGGATAAAGTTGTTAAGGTTAACCATCCTCCCTAGATGATTATAGATCATTAATTAATTCGACCTATTATTTCAGTTAAACAACTTTAACTAAACCTAATTGCCCTTTTTAGAAGCTAATATTTAGAATAAACCCTAATTCTATTATAGAAAATTAAGGATTAAACAACATTCTTTTGGAAATAATTTATGTTCCAAGGTTTTTCATATAATCCTTTCGATAACATATGCATTCACCTAGCCATTCATCTACTCAAAAATTCATGAAAAAGATTGATTAAAATCAAACACCTAATTGGTCATTCCAACAACAATCAAATTCAATTATTGAGCATCCAAGCATTAAGAATGGTGTAGAAGAATAAAATTGAAATAATATGTAATTAACTCAATTAATTAACCATATCCAAGCTACGGATTCAAGTATCCCTTAACAAAAGAGAAAACTACTCTATGAATTCATAAGAAAATTCAAAGGAAAAGTTGAGAATCATTATACTACTTTTGAATTAATTCTAAACCCTAAGTAGAAAAGCCTTTAAGAAATTGAGAAATCTTTTTCTCTAAGGCTTAGATCTTTAAATTGATTAATGAAATTTTGCTTAATAGCTTGAAAACACAGTCTCTCTTCAATTTTAAATGAAAATTCAACTCTTAGCAGCTCCAAAGTTCTATTTTAATTGAGAGAAAGTAGGTTTAAATAGCCATAAATTGAAATTCTACCATCCAGTTCACATTAGTTAGTGCCTTGTGTCTAAATTTTAGGCCATCCTCTAGAATTTTATGGGGTCACGGGTGTAACATCATAATGTGTCATAATAGTGCTTTGTCTCTAAAATTTTCCTTTACTTTTAGGACATTTGGGGAGTTATGGGTGCGACCAAATGCTGCCTCATGGTTGTGACCACCCCATTTAGATATAATCTTTCTTATTTTTGCTCCTTTTAGCCTCTAACTTCCTCAGTGGATTCTTGGAACTTTAAATGGTCCATTTTCACCTATAAAACAAGAAAAAAGTGCCACTTCATGTATTCTAAATAAAATTAACACATTAAACTTAAAATTCATTAAATTTCTAATAAAATTTCCTAAAAAATGGTTAAAACTATGTTAAAACAATATGTGAAATTAAATTATATCAACCATCCCAAACATAAACCTTTGCTCGTGCTCAAGAAAATAAGAATGTAAGCACATCTTTGAATCACCCGAACTAAAAGGATAGAATACCGAATTTACTTTTCATTAAGCAAATAAGAGAATAATCAAACCTTCATCACTATTCTCTTTTAGAGATCCCAAATTTGGCTATACTTAGTGATTTCTATGTGTGTGCATTAGGCCAAAACATTTTTCGTGATTTTCAAAAATAAAGTAGTAAGATAAGAAATCAAAATTAGCTCAAATGCAAAAATTGCAATGTTTAGGCCTCCCTTTTGAAGCTCAAGATTACCGTATGCCTTTTTTTTACATACCACATGTCCACATGAAAATAAAATTAATTTCAAAGTAGAACAAAGAATCACTAGGTCCTTCTTTTGGTTATAACGTGGCTTAGGGTATTTGGCTATCAAAAAGTAGATCAAGTTAATAAAAAGAACAGTAGCCACTAACCAACGCAATCAAACTCCTAAAATTTAGAGATCTAAATCCTTTCGTTCTCACTCCTAGAATTCAACATCCTTGATCGAATTTCTTCAAATCCCCTTATTTCAATAGATCAAACTTCAAATTCAAACTTTTCAATATAATGAAGCTTTTATCACATACAGAATTCACTTCTTTGCTGAATCACAATAGATGACTCCAATTTTCACATAAGAGCGACATTTTTATAGCAATCATTCAGAAGTCATTATATTTTCCTCAATCAACCAATGGTTTATTTTTAACAAGAATAGAACTATCCCATTCTTAATAACATTTCTCTATACATTAAACCTTCTCAATTACTTCATACACATTAATTCTTCGAACTTACACAGTTGAATGAAAAATTAACATAATTCATATTCACCTTAAATTATATTACACCATCACTTGGACACCTAGAAATTCAATTATGAACATTTAGTGGCTACTCTCTTATAAGAGGAGGCAAAATAATTTTTGGCTATATGGTAGCCTTTAATGTGTGTATTAAGAAAAACATATATAAGTATGCATTAAGCATACTTTTCAATTAAGCTTAATAGGCTAGCAATGAATAATTATGAAAATAAAGGACTAGGAAATGGAGTCATTAATGAGCCAAAGAAAAATATGCCTAGATCATATTCTCTATTATGCTATGTCTTATGAAGTCACTTTGAAGGGTAATAGGAAGGGTTCTAGTAATCTTATAATGAACTTTCTCCCAATCCTTATTCACAACTAATTTTTCTGTAACTTTTCTAAAACTAGCCTTTTCTGCTTAGTAGTTAGAAATGCAATAGGTATATACTAAGTTTGGTATGACTAAAGTTGAATTGCAACAAAAATTCAATCATTCACTCATTAATTCAATAAATTGTGAACTTTTATATTGCATAATCTAGTTCATGCTCATTTCGATTAGGAGACAACTAGGAGAGTAAAAGTCACATCTAAAGGATAAATACAATACAATTCCCATTATGTTCGAGTATAATTTTAACCTATCATCAAAATTAAGTTAATCCTAACTAATTACCTAAAATCCTAACAAAATTAGAGCATCATTTAGTTTAAAGGCCAACACTTTTTCAATTTTTTGGATACCCGCCCCAAACTTAAGATTGGCACTATCCTCAGTGACTAATGCTTAAAGCAATAAAATAGATGAAAAAATCAAAAATTTCTTACTCTATTAGTTTTCCACTAGATTTTGCATCAGTATATACTAATTCAAATAAGCCATATGAATCACAAACCAAAATTAAAAAATAAAATAAAAGAAAGAAAAGAAAAGAAAATAAAGGAAATCAAAATAAAAGAAAAGAAAATAGTTCTTGGTTCATGAACCAATTACTTCCCAATTTTTCTTTTCTTAGAATATACTTTACTGGGGTAGTGGAGGGTGAGATGGCATGGATTGCAGAGGAGTGATAAATCTGTGTAGCCTTGTAACGCCTGTAAATCAAGGTTTCATGAATAGTACCTCTAGGGTGTGAATAGTGTTCCTAAGAAGCTGGGACATCTTTGTAAGGCCAATGAAGGTGTGTACTAGTTATAAAACTTTGACGGGATAGAAAATGAGTAAAATGAAATAATATAAAAATTTAGTAGAACTAATAATTCATTTTAGTCAGTAAACTAATGAATAATGGCTTTAGATGAATTTATACTGAGAATGACCGGGATGTGCCCGGATAGACCCGAAAATAGCATACCTTAAAGGTCAAAAATTTCAATCTACATGTTGGTGAAGGAATTTTGAATTTTTTAAGGTCATTTGATAATTTTTAGAATTTCTTATTATAATGAGTGAATAGTAAACCCACTTGCCTTTAGAGTTTGGACCTAAAATTTTATGAGGCTCTAAATAGGTATAATCGAGGGTTTTTAAAATAAAAGTGATTATTTTTGGAAGCCTAAAAAATTATTAAAATTTAAGACAAAATTAAAATTATTTAGGCCGTTAGATCACCATGTGTCATGATCTAACCATTCTACCACTTAATATATAAATCCCCACACATGTTGAAAGGCCACATGTATAAAGAATTGTCATCTTTAACCTCCCTTTTTGCTAAAAGTTGATGCCACCCTCTCAAATCCCCTCTACCATTTTTCCTTCACCAACCCCAAATCACCACTAAATCTCACAAATTTTATATGGAATCACACCTCCCCAATCCCTAGAACACACTCCAAGTGGTGAAACTCAACAATAAGGCTTTAAATGAGAGAAATAAGTATGGAGTGAATAGTGCACTTTTAGAGTGTAAGTGGTATTTTCTTAGTTTTTATTTTTGTTTCAAGTAACCCTAGTTATTCTAAGAATTTCTATATTTATAGATTTCAATTTGGAGCTCTATAGAATTTTATATGAATTTTTTAAGTTTAGGATTATACATGTAGGTTTAAGGAGAAATAGTGAGGAACCAAGGGAGAAAAGGCATTAAAGAGGTGGAAAATGGTATAAAATTACCCTGGGTATGTGAATTTAATATAATGAATACATGCCATGATGTGTATGTATGTGTAAGTGTATGAATATGTGTATGAAAGTGTGGGTTTGTGCATGTGTGTGCATGTTTAGTTGAAATAAACATGCCATTATGTGTGATTGATGTTATAGTGATGATATGTATGTCATTTGGATGAGAAAAGCATGTCTATGTGCATGTTATGTATATGGCCGAATGCATGTCATGTATGACATGGCATGAGCTTGTGTGCATGATGTGTGATTATGAAGTATTATGATGTAAGATGTGATGTGTAATAGGTATGTGTCATAAAATGTGAGAAATAAATGTATGATTATGGAATACTATATAGTGAGGCATTTTGATGTGAAATATGGAAATGATTGGTGTAAGAAAAATGTATAATATGGATTAAATGGAAACTACATTTTGGTATATAAAGTGATATGTAAACTTGGTCATTTAAAGTAATTAAATACAATGGAAATTTGATGTTAACAATGATGATAAAATATGGTGGACGTAGTGTGAGGCCATGTGATATGGAATGGCATGATCATTAATGATAGTATGCCAAATGAGACATAAGAAAAATGACTAAATGAATAGTATCACTGACCAAATGAATAGTATATTTTATGTGAAATAACTTGTAATTGCATAATAAAATGAACACATACAATGACATAAAATTGTATGATGTGAACATGGATGTAAAGAAAATAAATGACTTGTAACTGAACAATAAATAATATATAGAATTGGCTCAATAGTTAGATACCTATTAGATGGGTTGATCGATCAATTAGGGATTAACAGCTGTTAGGGGTATTGATTCTCCTGGGCCTGTACTAGTGTGATTATGTAGGTGGGTGCAGCCGCTGAGGTCCAGTAGTAGGCCATTGCACAGTATGATATATGGTATTTGTTTGTCTAGTATTGAAAGGTTTACAGACTGATCCCTGTTATCGGACTAGGTAGGTGCAACTACTGAGGTCCTGGTAGGGACAATGCATAATATGATTGCTGATATAATATCTATTTGTCCTGTATAAGGGGATTTCTGTGAACTAATCCCTACTATTAGACTATGTGGATGCAACCACTAAGGTCCAGAGTGTAGGCCAATGCATTAAGTAGGTGCAACTACTGAGGTCCAAAATGTGGATCACTACACAGCCTGGGTTTCCCTTTTTATTTAGTGCCTTAAAGTGTCGTTTATCTAGTACGGGCCTGAACAAAAAAATGAATCGAAAGGGGGTAACAACAGTAATAAATTTATGACATATAATATAGACCATATATAAATGATGAAAATAAATTTAATAGTAGGTTACTAGTAATTAATTAATGAGACTGATAAAGAAAATTAATATTATTTTATGGAATTACCTATGTATGTTGCATTATGATCCATAACATGTATTGTGCATGCA
>CANXYI011928052.1:0-11809 GCA_948208565.1 Hura crepitans | reverse complement strand
TAATTTTTCAAGCTATAAGGACCACTATTTTTTATTTTGTTTGGGCACATCCCGGGTTAATCTTAGGCCAAAATTTTTTTATTAAATCGAGGGGTAGCTTACAGTCTAAAATGAATTATTAGTTTTGCTAGATTTTTAAATTTTGCTTTATTCATTAGATTAAAGCCCCTTAAAGTTTCATGACCAATGTCACTACCTCGATTTATGTGCACATGATTTGACACCTCAGGTGCACTTTTTGGACCTAGTGGCACTATTCACGGAGCCTCAAAACACAGGCATTACATTTCTTCCCCTTTTAAGAAAAATTCATCCTCAAAATTTCTTAGAGCAAATGAAGGAGGATACTGAGCTCTCATTTGCTCGTCTGGCTCTGAAGTAACTTCCTCTGATTTTTAATATCTCCATAGCACATTAATAGTGGTATGGACTCATTTCTTTAACTATCTCATACCACGAGCCATACTCTATACTGCTTCCTCTTCATAACTTAAATTTAGCTGTACTTCAATATCTATCATTGGAGTCACATATAATGAATCTGATCTGTACTTTCTAAGGATAGAAACATGGAAAACATCAAGTATCTATCATAGCTAAAGTGGTAGTAAGCTTGTATGCTAAAGGTCTGACCCTATCAAAACTCTCATAGGGTCTAATAAACTTGGAACATTAGCACCTTTCTCCTTGAAGAAACCTCTAGAAATACTTTTTCCCTAACTGTATATTTAATATCTCTCTTTTTTAAATCAGCATATGATTCTTGTCTAATTACAGCTACTTTTTAGCCTTTCTCTAATTAACTTCACTTTTTCTTCAACCTCTTTAATTGAATCTACACTAGAGACTTTTCTCTCTCTAACTTTATTCTAACACAAAGAAGTCCTACATCTTCAACCATATAATGCCTCATATGGGTTCATCCCCAACTAGACTGGTAATTGTTATTATAGGCAATCTCTACTAAGAACATACATACATACATACATATATATATATTCCAGTTATCTATAAACTTACCAATACCGTCTCATAACATATTATCAAATATCTGTATCACCCTTCTGATTGTCTATTAGACTGAGGATGAAAAGCTATGTCATAGCTCAACCAAGTTCCTAAAGCTGCTTGCAACTTCTTCCAAAAATTTAGAAGTAAAACAAAGATAATTGTCAAAAATAATAGTTATTGGCACACTAAGACATTTGACTATCTCATCTAGGTATAGTCTAGCCAACCTCTTTAAGGATTACTCCATCTTGACTGGGTAGCTTGAACTATCTTTGTCAATTTGTCCATAATTATCCATGTAACATTACATTTACATTTTGCCAAAAGTAAGCCCATTACAAAATTCAGGGTTAACTTTTCTCATTTTCACTCTGGTATTGCTATAGGATACAACAATCCAAAAGGAACTTGATACTTAGCTTCCACTTGCTGGCATGTCAAACACTAGGCATTATATTCTACCATATCTCTTTTCATACCAAGCCATCAATAATAAGATTTTCAAGCTCAAATCTTCCACTCATGATGCATAAAACGAGGAGCCTTATATGCCCTTAGGTATCTATAATCCTAAGTCCTTTATACAAGATATGCATGACTTGTTTTGATGATAAAACTATGCACTTTTTATCAACTCAGACCCTATGGCCTTCCCCTCTTAAGTCTTGTTTACCATCTTAGCTAACTATTCCTCTTCCATTTATTTTTCCTTCATTTGTTGTCAAAAATCTAACTTTATCTATAACTTAACTAGCATGGCATTTCCTAAAGCATGTTGTAACTATCATTCATGCTTTTCAAGTTTATCACAAATTTCCTATTCGTAGCATCTACCATCTCATTGGCTTTCCCTGGTGGGTAGTTAATAAGGCAATCATAATCCTAAATTAGCTCTAACCAGCTTCTTTGTCTTTAGTTCTGCTTCTCTTGAGTAAGGAGATATTTCAGGCTTTTATAACCTATACATAAACATCATTTCTCATCATGCTAATAGTGCCTTCATTTTTCCAAAACAACCATAATAACAGTAACCCTAAATCATAGGCAGGGCTATTCCCCTCATGTGGCTTCAACTACCCTAAAGCCCAACCCATTACCTTTCTATCTTGCATGAACACCCAGTCTAAGCATTTAGTAAATCATCATTGTAAAATAAAGTCCCTATGCTATTCAGGTTGAATCAGGATAAGAATCTCTATCAACACCTTTTTCTGTTGCACACAATTAGTTTAACACTTATCATCCTACTCAATGCTCACATTCTTTCTAATCCATCTGGTTAAAGCAGTGACAATAATAGAGAACCCTCTTACAAGCCCTTTGTAATATCAACTAAAGCCAAAAAATTTCTCACCTTAGTTACCTTTCTAAGTGGTTCTCTTTATAATACTACCTTTGTTTTACTGGGATTAATCTTAATTCCTTCTACTAACACCATGTGGCTTAGAGAAGAAACTTCACTCAGCCAACTCTCTCACTTACTAAACTTGGCATACATTGCCTCTCACTCAGGGGCTATAACACCACCCTTAGGTGCTATTCATACTCTTTCTAGTCTCTAGAGTGCCCCAAAATACCATCTATAAACACCACCACCACTTATCTACATAAGATTTTTAAAGCTTTATTCATTGAGTTCCATAAAAGCTACTAGGGTATTGGTGAGTCCCAATTACATCAACAATAATTCAGAATGCTTGCATTAGGTTCTGAATATAGTTTTAGAAACATCAGCTTCCTTATTCTTCTGATGATAGTATCTAGATCTTATATCAATTTTAGAAAATATACCAACCCCTTTCAAATGATCAAAAAGATCATCCATCCTAGCAGTAGATACCTATTTTTTTCACAATCATTTGGTTCAACTGTCCATAAAATAATACATAACCTGAGTGACCTACCTTCCTTTCTTACAAACTGCACAAGTACTCCCTAAAGAGTTACAGTGGGTCTAACAAATCCTTATTTAATACTTTTTATAGTTGTACCCTCGGTCCTTTTTAATACAATAGGTACTATTTTATAATGAGCAATAAGTACTGGAGTACTACCAAGATACACCTCCATTTCAAAATCCAATTCTCTCTGAGGTGATAAGCCTAGTAGCTCATCAGGAATACATCAAAAACTTAACTACAACTAGAATATATGCTAGATTAGAGTTAAAACATTCAAATCAATTACATAGGTCGAACATGCCTCACCCCTTCTAAAGGAGTTATTATATATATTTTAACAAGAAAGATAAAATTGTTTAAAAGGTTTCTCTCACCATCCACTATCACTATCGATCCTCGTATAGTCAAAAGGGTTAACCTTTTATATTCATAATCAGTCATAGCTTGGTACTTAACAATCTAATCTATCCTAAGATTACATTAAACTCATTGGGATGCAACTTAGTCAAATTAGCAACAAACTATGCCCTAAATCACTAGAGGGCCTCTCCTATGCACCTTGTTCACAATCACACATTGCCTCATAGGGTTACTAACTCTGATGTCTGCATCAATATGCTTAAGCTCTATCTACTTATTATATGCTTGTGTAGTACATACACATGAGGGCATTAAATTAAGGTCTATCAAAGCCAAGACTATAACATTATATAAATAAAGTGCCAGTTATACCATCTGGTGCTGCAACCTTTTCTCTATCTCTTACTGCACATTGTCTGCCTAAAGCACAATCCTTAATTCTAGTAGCCTGACTAGCATTAGGCTGCTCTCTTTTAGTCTATCTCTGACCCCTACTCTAGGGTGCAACATTAGGTATCTATTTCTGAGCACCCTCTACCTGTCCCTGAGGACACTCTCTCTATAGTGGTCTTTAACAACACAATAAAGACATTCTCCTCTCTTGCCTTTTTTGCACTACCCCTAGTGCCTCTTCTAAAAAATGACCCATATGGGAGGTCAATTTCGGTTACCCCTTGTATAAATAGTACTATCAACTTCGGAAGGCAATCGAGGTCTACTAGTAAAAGCCTACCCTGACCTCTGGGTCTATGTCTGCCTCTACCCCTAGTACCCTATCTAATACTGGGACCTAGGCTGAGACTATGCTTGTAACTAGATTGTTTCATAGTGCATTGCCTTTTTCTTTAAAAGAGGTCTCTCTTTTCTAGTACCATTTCCTCTATGTCACATGTAGCTAGTACTAGTACTGCAAAATCTCTTTCTAAGAGTTAGTTGTCTATATCTTTGACCTTACATTTAGTCTTATCAGGAATCTCTTACATTCTTGATATATCATGGAAAACTCTTCAACATACTTTAGGAATCTGGTAAGGTCCTTTCATGTACTACTTTTTGGTGTACCAGGATAGGGGTTACTCTTGCCTACTATCCGTTAGTCACTTGTGACTCTGGCCGCTAACCAATATTACTGGTTTTAGGTACTGATACCTAACCTGCTCCTTGTATAACTATGGGTACAAAACCAATTGGTTCCTTAGCACCACCTTTAGGTAACTCAACCAATCATATCTTTATTATAGAGGACTTTTCCTTCTCAGCCTCGGGCAGCATAACAGTTTAGAGGAATTTGAAACTTAGACATTTGCACTCATGTATTTAGCCTAGGAGCATTAACCTTTACTCTGATACCACAAAATATGATACCCCCTACTAGAATCTTGAAGAAACCTAATAGCAGTGCACTTCCCGCTAGGTCACTTATCCTAAAATTTCCACCATGTTCATTCATTTAACTTTTACTTATACTGCACTAGAGAACTCTATCTAATTCTAAATCCAATCCAGTCTAGTCCTATAGTCCATTTAGATTTATGTTATCTAGTTTATGTTATTATAGAGGGAATTTAACACATTCTGGTATTTCTTAAAAATTTTGGCAGCATAACGGTTGCCCGGGTCACTATCCCAAAATTTCTTTCTATATGTAAACACTTTTGTATCATACATCGTATCTATTAGACCCTTTTGGTCCTTTAGGTATCATTGTATCAACATCTTTTATCACATAGCAATTATAGGCCTTAGGCCATAATAAAACATACTAAACCTCAGCTCACAAACATATAACATAGAGCACATATATATAAGAGAAACATCACATGAATTATTACAAAATAGCCCAATATATATAGATACTACCCTATACCCCTTATATACATCACACCCATTTTCCCCACCTAAGTATATAGAGTGAAAAATTTAATCATCATGCAAGATTCACCTTCTTAATATGACCTCTAAACTCCGCTGCACACTTTACGAGGTGACATTCCTTTTTTAAGTACCTGCGCGCCAAAATAGGTATGCTGAGTTTAAAAATACTCAGTGGTGAATTCAACCATTTGAAACCATGTCCAATAGTTAATCCATGCATAAAATCTCTATTTTATCTTATACTGATGGCCCAGGTTCAATATAAAGTGTTTTCATGCAAAATTACTATTTTACCCCTAGGGTGTTTCTGTCTGTAGTTATCTAATTACTTATCACAAGTCATGTAATTTATGTACTTGGTCATTATTAGCCATTTAATGATCAAACCATTCTAAGCCTTTATTTATTACCAGTGGAAAATTACTGTGTCATATTTCACAGTCATATTGAGAAATCCAGAGTTTGCAGGTTTGGCTAAAGTAAGAAGGTGAAAGCCTCCCTCAAGCCAACTGTGGCATCACTAGCTGGATAGAAATGGAGAGAAAATTGTCTTTTATTTAGTGGAAAAATACACTTGGCCACTCACTTTGCCACATGTCTAGGGCCTAGCCAGGTGGCAAATGTATGGGTAAGGTCCACAGCCACCTGATCCATCCTGAAACGGCTCGATTTTTTTGGAAAACTTCAGAAATTCATCAAAATCACACAAACCTCTAAAAATTACACCATTTATTTTAAAATTCAAATTTTAATCCTCCTTATCTGCTCATAAATTTTTGTGACCAAATTCCATTGGTAGGGCAGTTTTTAGATTGCCTCGATTTGCGTGCTAACCTAAAAAATTATGAGAATTTGCAAATGACCTTCGATTTCAAAAATTCTTTCACCAATGAACTTAGTTTAATTTTTAAGCTTTAGGGTCTGCTATTTTTAGGTCCATCCGAGCACATCCCGGGTCAATCTTAACCCGATAAATTTTTATTATATCGGGGGTAGCTTACAGTCCGAAATGAATTAATAGTTCTGCTAAAATTTTAAAATTTGCTCTTTTCATCAGATTAAAGCCTCTCAAAGTTTCATGACCAATATCACTACCTCGATTTATGTGCAAATGACTTGACACCCCAAGCACACTTTTTGGACTTAGTGGCAATATTCATAGAGCCTCGAAAACACGAGCATTACATTAAATCCTTGAAGGGAAAGCTAAGGATTGCTTGGCATTTATGGATGAATAGCATCGACACTGAATCTATTAGTTTATAGTGAAACTAATTAGATTGACCAATTTTGATCGATTTTATTTCTATAGCTGAAATAACATGTTTTCGTAGCTTTGAAAATATTTTTCATGAGTTAAAAAAAATGTTTATAACGGTGTATATATGTGGTATTTGGATGTGATTGGGTTGAAATCCTAATTATTAGCTTAAAAACTAAAAAAAAAATGGATTTTTTACATGTATTTTTTATTTAAACAAAGTCTTATTCATTTTGTTGGGCTTAAAGCTGAATGAAATGAAGGCATTGGTTGATTAATAATAAATGTTGATGAATTTTTGGAAAAAATATTAGAGAGAAAATTATTTTTGGTAAATTAAATGAAAATAACCTATATATTTTCTTATACAATTTATTCCTTTCGTATTCTCTTATTTGAGCATGGGTTTCGCCATATTTTGGGCTTGCCTCCTACATTAACATTAATTGGATGAATTTCATGGCATTTTGGGGTTGTATTATCAGACACCTCAGATAAAGAAAAGTCTTGCACACCATGTTGTATAGGCTGTAGTTAGTCCATGCAGATAACATGAAAGAATGGTGGACTGGATGCCAAATTGGTTATTAAGGTTTAGGTAGGAGTGGTACTTGGTCCATACGGACTTGAGGCTTAGGTGGAAAAAGTTTAGGTCCTTAGTCTGTATATATGTGTTAAGTTAGGTCTGCATAGATGTATCATGATAGATGAAAACCTTTGAGTTTCTCTCTTTCATTTTAGTTTTCTCTAATTTTCTTTTCTTGTTTTCTCTCTATTCTTTCTTCCCTATGGAGTCGTCACAATTTGGCAAATCCTCCGGTGCCCAGATGACTGTTGGTGACACTTTAGTAGTATACTCGTTACCTCAAATGCTATCAACAACCCTTTCAGCATCGACAACACCTCTTTTCATGTCCTCAATCCATGTTGAGGACATGACAATACCTATTTTAGAGGGTTTCATAACCTCTATAATGGTAAACCAACCGCACAACATCACTCTGGTGAATGACATTCTATTCTAGGCTTTAATGCCTATTTTGGCAAACCTTTCGAGCCACACGTATTAAAAAACTTACCCTTAAATATGTATTTGCTCCCTCTTTTGCTCTTTTTCATCTTTTTCGCTACAAAGGGCCTCTAGTCTATTAAGTCTATGGACTTGATGGGTTAGAGAGAATATAGTCCGTGTAGACCTTAATTTTTATTTATTTTCTACAGTGTGCTTAGAATAGTATTTAATGCTCATTCCATATGATAAGATAGTTGGTCCTTGCAGACTCAATGAAGTCTTGTTCAGAGTCTATGCAGCCTTATGGTGCCTATGTGTGAGGTTTATGTAGACTTGTTTCTACGATAATTTTGTTTGTGTTGTGCTGTATTTGTGTTATTTTATGTGTTTGCTATTATTTTGTTGCTTGTGAGAGGTCTATATGGATATGACATGTGTGATTTTTAGGTCCGTGTAGACATAGGTCAAAATGTACACACCTGTGTTCTTTTTTCTTTGTAAACATGTTTGAAGTGTAAGGGCACATTATTAGGGCTGCAGTAGTGTTATGCTTTCCTACCTGCACCAGTGAAGGATCGAGTGCATGCCACGAGGTTCTAAACCTTCATTAATCTCTTAGTAGGAGGTGACTTTCATAGGGACCTACAAGCCCTTTGAGCTCTTCTTTACCAGTGGATAGACATAATCCACACCTTTCACATGCTTTTTAGGGAGCTAATGATCACACCATTTGACTAGGCATTCATCATTGGAGTGTCGTGTACTGGTCAAGCAATTGCATTTGATATGAGTTATAGGTTACCTACCCTTCGACTGTAGGAGGTGAGAGAGTTGCTAGGCTTCATACCTCAAGATTACTCAAGGAACATCTGTTGCATTGATCTAAGTGAGCACTGTGTTAAAGCTTCACCTACTGCTCAGCCTGAGGTGGATCAGTATACCAAGTGCTTCATCCTATATTTTTTGGATATCATGTTATTTGTGAATCTAAGTGGCAATGTGAGTTCGAGGTTCTTACCTATGTTGGAGTAAGTAGACTGCATCAGTTCTTGGAATTGGTGCTGTTCTTATTTAGGCTAGATGTACAGAAGCCTAAACATGGCAATTTGTACCAAGAGAGCTATCGATTCATATAGGGCTTCATCTCTGGTGTCTTCATAAGTGTTGTCTACTTTTTTCCACTATCCCTTAGTTGCTTAACTATCTTTTGGTGTCTGACATCCTCTTGTGTAGGTTTGGGCATATAAGTTGCATCTGTTGCCTCGCCCATATGAGTTAGACATTCCTTGCCATTACTCGGTAATGGATAGGTGGGTCAATCCCATTTCTAGAGCTTGGAATGCTTCTTCACTAGCATATCATTACCAATATTTGAGCACGAGAGCTTGGACTAATATGAGTGTTCCTGCAAGGATGTAAATATAGTAGTTAGTTTTGAATTCATGAATTAATGGTGTCATACTTACCTAGTTTTCTTTTTCAAGTTGACTTGGCTTGGTGGTTATTCCCTATCAAAGAAATGACAGATCTTTTCACTCTATGCGAGGTTATCCTCTCAGAGGCTGCTACTAACTACCCCAAAGGCATATTCTTGGTTTTTAGGAAAGAGAGTGCTAAATTGGCACATAGGTCTTAAAGAGCACTATATTCCTCAAGATCCTCTTAACATGATGTTATTGGGAGGTACCTTGAAGATATGGAGTTTGTGTAGGGCATGATTGCGGGCATATCCATGGGCAAATTAGTTGATGATGAAGTTAGGGATTACCCCTCTTAGGCTGTTGCAAACTTACTACCTCGTGTGCCTTACTCTTTTAGACCTCTAGTATGTTGTCATTTGGCTTGACTTTTATCATTTTGAAATTTGTCCCTGACTTATGTGTTTATACCATAGCTTTAAAAACTGGACCTTCTTCTTTTAGGATAAGGGCAAGGATGGTCCCTATCTCCCTAAGTGCTCAATTCTCAATTCCTTACGTGAGTTCTAGTAGAAGTGAGGCACTGAGCCTAGCTACAAGTTAACCCTCTTTGTTGAATGAGGTTGTGGGAACATTGACGGATATTCTAGAGCTGAGCTATATGTAGTATAGCTTGGATGGTTAGTTGTCCTTCTCTTACCTCCATATTGAGGACAGTTGGGTGGTGCCTTTCGAACCAGAGAACACCACCTTGGTAAAGTTTGTTTTAATTTTCACTGATCATTAAATGGGTTTAATTATGCATGATGCTCTTTTGTCTTGATCTTGACAGGTGAGGAGAGCTCCCATGAAGAGGATTGCCTAGGTCGTCGAGGCTTTTAGGTAAGCTATGGCTGATAAGACTCGGGTTCTCACTATAAGTATTTCTTTCTATAATGATTAATTTATGCAAATGCATGTGTATGTATGATATGAAAAATACATTGATCCTTTATTTTTTTTTGTAGAGTGAACTAACTAGGAGGGATGCTACTTTTCACTAGACTCAGAGAATGCTAAGAGCTTTGAAGATTTCTAAAAAGTTGGTGCTTTCTTCTAATGATGAGGACATGGAGGATGTGAACAAGAATGAGGAGTGAAGTAGTTGGCAACCATATTATCTTTGTGAATAGGCCCTATGTTTTGTACATACAAACTTTTGAAAGTTTTGACATTGTATATATACAAACTTATTTTCTTTTGAAATACAAATCTCCATATTTATACACAACTAGCAACAATTTACAATAGAAATATACTGCCATTAATGAACAACATAGATCAACTCCATTTAGAGGAAATGGGCTATAGGTTAAGGATTATGACCTATTGAGGTAGGACTCCTTTCGGTAGGGGTAGGATGGCGTAGATACTATTTAGATAGAATCATAAAAGTTAGATTCTCTAAAATGAAAGGAGCAAGTGAACTTTGACCCAAATTTTAATAAACCTCTATAGGTCAAGTGGCTTATTTGAGGTTAAAGTTCAAAAGTTTAAAGTAGATAGATACCAACTTGGAATAGAGATTGCAACTATTAGTGATCAGGCTTATGCTTAGATGACTCTAAAAGTTGATACAAGAAAGCCTTCAGACATCCATTTGATGAAAGCCATTGATAAACTATGGGAGAAAGCCATGCCCCTAACATAAGGAGAAAATTGTGCATCTATGATTGATGGTGATTCGAATGCAACAAGTAACTTGGAGACACCATGTCATCATGGTAAGGAGAACCTGAAAGTTTCTATTTTTTGTGCTTTGCTGTCATCCCTCTTTTGTCATATTTAGCAAGAGTTGCTTGATAGACTTGGCATTGGCAAGCCTTGTTTTATGTGGACAAGATGCATAATGGTCTATAAGGACATTTACCCTGCAAGATTCTTAACTAGTAATAGACATTACCACGGACATGTCTTAGTTGGTCCGTGCAGATCATGACGTCAACTTCAAATGTTTTGAGGTCTATGCAGACATCTTCATGTGCTTTTTTGGCTTAGTAGAAAGAGTAATGGTGAAGGTTATGGCTTATAAATGCCTCCCTTCTTCTTTGCTCATGTCATACTTTGTTATGTCTCTCTCTTTTAGTTAGCAATTGTCTAAGATCTTAGAATCAAAGGCTTCTTGGACTTTGAACATCCTTGCTCCCTTTTCTACTCTTAGGTTCTTAGGAAAAGTGAGGATTGACCATAATTTTTGAGTGTTGTTGTGCAATGTTAAGACCCTATTTTCCACGTGTTTATCTTCAATCACCAAGAGATCACTCGGACCCTAAAATAATTTCCTACCATTCTTAATTTCAATATTGCTCCAGATAATCCCCTTGCTCTTCTATCTTTGGAGGAATATTATCCCATGGATATTATTCTTGCTTTATGTATTTCTCCTAATTTCTCTATAAGCAATTATAGACTTTACTCATAAGTTTCCTTTTAACTTTATGGAATCAGTGAAGTGCATATTGCTATGCATCCTTGGTAACTGGTTAGTGGTCACCTTTAAAGACAAGCTTTATGATTTCAAGGTTCTCTAAATTTTAACTGAAGTATATTCTAGCCATCATCATTTTTGGTATCACCTTGGCTGAAACCATTTAAGGATTGAATGCTTTGAAGAGAGGGGATGTCAACTTTGTAGTTCGAAGTTCACTTCTTTTACAGGTATGTATAGAGAGCCCGTGTGGGTTTTCCTTCTAACTTTATTTTTCTTTTAACCCTAACTTTGGCCTAGCATGCTCATGAGGGTTTTTGTACTAGTGGGTTTGCCTAACTTTTGCTTAGGTGGTCTTTTACAGATTTTCCAACTTAACAACTTTCTTTTTTTTTTCCAGATTTGGTTATAAGAGAAATTAAGACTATTGGTAGCTCTTTTAGAAAAACTTTAGATTAAGTATACTCTAAATCACCATTGTGAAAAGAAATTTGAGAAGAAATT
>CANXYI011927722.1:0-11335 GCA_948208565.1 Hura crepitans | reverse complement strand
TCACATTACCATTACTAACTTAACTCATGAACTTCGCCTCTAAAGGTCATTATGAATTATGTCATAACTTATGTTTCTCTCATGTGAAACTATACCAACAATGTTGATTCAACCCTAACAACATTATACTCTCATCATATCATACCTTTTACTCCTCTAATAACTGTATACACCGGCTACAGTGGTTATGGAATGTTTGAAGTCATTTCACTCTCATTATAATACCATTACGCTCGAAATATAAAACTTATATACCTTTCCAGGTATTTCTCATAATCTCGTTGCTAACTCATAATACTTATATTCAGATAGATACTAGTTAAAACGGTCTAAAACAGTTACCATACTTCAATTTTTTCTTCTTAACTTTCATAACCGAATCCGTAAGGATAAAGCTTTAAAGGAGTCCCCTTGATTAAAGCTATCCAAAAAACAAAAAAATCAAAAAATTAAACTGTATCCAAACCAAAAAATAGGTTAATCGAAATCAATAGTTTAGGTTAAGATATTTAATTTTTAATTTTTTTGATTTTGATTAAGGTTTATGTTTTAATTAGATGGTTAACCATTGATTTTCACTACATCTTTTCTTAACTCAAATTTCGACAAGATCTACATGTGGTTCACATTTTTTTTTTCATGAGCCTCTTGAAGGTCTAGGCAATTGGCTTCTTCATAATGCTTGTTAGGAGTGAGCAAAATCGAATCGAAATAAAAAATCAAACTGATAGCTATTTCGGTCTATTAGATGCGGTTCATTCGATTTTTAAAAAATTTCAATTTATTCGATTTGGTTTCGATTTTTTATAGCGAAAATTGAATAGAATAAATTATCAAAACAATATCATTTTAGATGTTTAAAACTACACAATTTACACTAAAATAATGTTGTTTTGACTTTTAATGTATAAAAAATAAAATACATAAAAAGTTCGGTTAATTCAATTCGATTTGTTAAAAAATTCGATTGATTTGATTTCTCATATCTAGTTTGGGTTCGGTTATTTTTTAGTAAAAATTTGATCTATTCAATTTGATCGGTTTTTAGATTGAATCGATCAATTACTCACTCCTAATGCTTGTGTTGTTTCTTATATGTGTTAATTGTTGGGTTTTTTTTTTCTAGAGCTTGTCCTCTCTTTTGAAAAAAAAAAAAATATTCATCGCGTTTTTTAATAAATTCCTTCAAATTGACATTCAGTTTTGCCATTCAGCAACTCATTTTGCTTTTAAAAAAGCCTTTAATCTAGCACTTTATTGATAAATTCATTAAAAATAAATTAAAATAAATATAAATCAACATCTAAGTGTAAATTAACAAGAAAAATAACTAGAATACTTGAGATTAATTAATTTATGCTAAAGCATATTTAAAATTAGCACAATATCAATCCCCGAGTTGTCCAAAAAACGAAAAACTAAAAAATGGAAAAATCAAATTATATCCAAATCGAAAAATAAGTTTAATCAAATCGATGATTTTGGTTAAGGTATTTAATTTTTAATTTTAATTTTTTAGTTAAGATTTATATTTTAATTAGATGGTTAACTAATGATTTTTGGTTAATCGGTATAAACTTATATTTTTAGTATATATTTAATTACATTTTTAACTTTATATATGTAAATGTTCTAAACTTATTTTTACTTTGTTTTTTTTATAAATTTTATTTTCACCCTAATCTCTTAAAATGTTGATTTTTGTGATTAGATAGTTAAGGTGTTTTAAAATATTTATTTGATGCGAATATTGTAATGAGTACCTTGAAATTATACTAAGATATTATATTTTATTTGTTTGAATTTTTTATTATGT
Source organism: Hura crepitans (assembly GCA_948208565.1). Lineage (NCBI taxonomy): Eukaryota > Viridiplantae > Streptophyta > Magnoliopsida > Malpighiales > Euphorbiaceae > Hura > Hura crepitans. Next base: position 9,519 of record CANXYI011927722.1, on the reverse strand, counting down.
TGAAAGCTAATTTAAAAATTTTATTTTTATATTAAAAATGATTATTTCTTTTGTTAATGGTTGATATGAGGTATTGATTTATCCGTCGGCAAATAACCAATTTTAATGGATTGTGTTAAGTTAGATCTTTTATAAAACCGACTTTCATAAATTAAATTTTAAAATAAACTTATGAACGGATTAATTATTCTATATGGATTACTAAATTAGCTAACGTGAATAATTAAATTTTATTTGAAATATCAACTAACAAAAAGTCAAATAGAAAGGAATATTTTGTTTTGTTTATTAAAGGAATTAAGAGATTATTTTCAATTGTATATATTTTTTAATTCAATAATTATATAAATGAAATTTACACTTAGGAATTAAAAAAAGTGTAGACGATTTTTTTTTAAGGAAAGAAAATGACATTTTTGAATGCAATGGCAAGATGCTTTTTCAAAAGAGAATTTGCTTTGAACAATTACGTGAAACTTGCTATTTGATATCGAATAATTTTTTTTAAAACTAATCCAAACAAAATAAAAAGTTTAGCAATATAGAAAATTGGGGTGGGCAGAATCGATTCTTGAATTGTAATTCGATTTATTCAATTCGGTTATTATAAGACAAAAGCGAAAGAATCAAATCGAATCGATCGAACTTTTGAAAACGACATCTTTTTTGTTATATATATATATATATATATATATATATATATATATTGGGTCTATTGGGTTTTTTAATTTCGATTTTTCTTAAATTTTGATTTTTTGATTTAATTTATAAATTTTTTTTAATTTTTTAGAATTTTTAAAATTTCGGTTCGATTCTAAACCGAATTTAAAAGTTGCAAACACCTAATAGAATATTCTCCAAATCACTAAGAAATTAAAAATCAACGATGCAATACAACACACCTCTTGGCCACCAATAACAACTTAAATGTTAAATAATGGTAATTTATTAAAAAGAATGATTTTATTATTATAATTAAAAATTTTATAAAACCATGTTATTTATTTATTCTTAATAAAATAAAAATAATAATTTGAGAAAATGAATGCAAAATTCGAAATACTTCTAAAATATGAAATACTTTATTTTTTTATAGATTTTTTAAATATAAATTTAAATTTAAATGAAGTTATAAATTAATATTTAAATATTTTTTCATTAAAATTTTATATACATTCAAATTTATCGAATAATAAAATTACTAATTCAATCACATTTTTCAATTTTCGCTCCCTTACTTTGCCCTAATAAAAATGAAAATCTTATAATTCATTTTCGCTCCTTCCTCCGCTCTTCCTCCAATTTTCTCTTTTTTCTCTCTCTAAGGGAACAAAGGGAGAGGGGAACTCTTTCACTGTCACTGAATAAAAGAAGACAAAGAGCCATCGCCATCTCCATCTCCACTGCCAGCCTCCAAACCCTAATTCTCGCTTCGCAACCTATAGCCATGGACGAGTCAACTCAGCAACTCCAACAAGCTCAACTCGCTGTCTTACTCGGCCAGGACCCTGCCCCTTTCGAAACCCTAATTTCCTCTCTTATGTCCGCATCTAATGAGCAGCGATCGCAGGCTGAGCTCGCTTTCAATCTCTGTAAGCAGACTGATCCCGATTCTCTTTCTCTTAAACTAGCTCAACTTCTCCAGTTCTCCCCTCACAGCGAGGCTCGCGCCATGTCCGCCGTCCTCCTCCGTAAGCTTCTTACCAGAGACGATGCTTATCTCTGGCCTCGTCTCTCTCTTTCTACTCAGTCTTCTCTCAAATCTATTCTATTGAATTGTATTCAGCACGAGCAGACTAAATCGATTGTTAAGAAGTTGTGCGACACCGTTTCGGAGCTTGCTTCTGGTATTTTGCCGGAGAACGGATGGCCGGAGTTGTTACCGTTTATGTTTCAGTGCGTGTCTTCTGATTCGCCTAAGCTCCAAGAATCGTCGTTTTTAATTTTCGCTCAATTGTCGCAGTATATCGGTGATACTTTAATTCCGTATATAAAGGAGTTGCATACTGTCTTTTTGCAGTGTCTGGGATCGTCGCCGAATTTTGATGTTAAAATAGCGGCTTTAAATGCTGTGATTAATTTTATTCAGTGTTTGAATAGCTCGTCTGATCGGGATAGGTTTCAGGATCTGTTGCCAGCGATGATGAGGACGTTGACTGAAGCTTTAAATAATGGAAATGAGGCTACGGCGCAGGAAGCTTTAGAGCTTCTTATTGAATTGGCAGGTACAGAGCCAAGATTTCTGCGGCGGCAGCTGGTGGATGTTGTTGGTTCCATGCTGCAGATCGCCGAAGCAGAGAGTTTAGAAGAAGGGACGCGGCACTTGGCGATTGAGTTTGTTATCACTCTAGCTGAGGCAAGGGAAAGGGCGCCTGGAATGATGAGGAAGCTGCCACAGTTTATAAGCAGGTTGTTTGCTATGTTAATGAGGATGTTGTTGGATATCGATGATGATCCTGCATGGCATAGCGCGGAAAATGAGGATGAAGATGCTGGAGAGACCAGTAATTACAGTGTTGGGCAGGAGTGTTTGGATAGGCTGGCCATTTCATTGGGTGGTAATACGATTGTTCCGGTGGCGTCTGAACAGTTGCCTGCATATGTGGCTGCTCCAGAGTGGCAGAAGCATCATGCTGCACTCATTGCTCTTGCTCAAATTGCTGAGGGCTGCTCCAAGGTACGTGAAATGCTATTCATTTGTGGTATTATATTGCTTGCTTTAATCAATGCTAATGTAATCGTAGTGAAATCAGAAGATTAATTTTTAGTAGAATTCTCAATTCTAACAGTGTATATCTTATAATGTTTCTATCGATTTATTTGCATAATAAACTGTAGATTTTTATTTTATTAGTTTATGAAGACTTGTGCACTTGTATGTTCTTTAGTTATGTTTTCTCTCATTTTGCGTCAAACAAGGTTCATGGAAGCTTGAGAATGCCGCTTATTTATTTATTTATTTATTTGTTCGCTAGACTTTAAAGTGGTGCACAGCAATGGTATGTTCTACTAAAACTGTCCTGCTCTTCGTATTTAATTTTGTCTGTAATAGACAACACATTTATCTTTGTGTAATCAACATATTTGCTTTTCATATCATATGGACAACTTAGGCAAAATATGAAAAGAATTTGCGGTTTCTTAAATGTTCAAAATGAAGGGGTTATTATCTAGTGGATGTTCCCATTTGTGGTGTTGTCCAACTTTAATATTCACAAATTTCTTTGTACCGTTGCTTTAGGTGATGATAAAAAATCTGGAACATGTAGTGTCAATGGTTCTGAACTCATTTCATGATCCCCATCCCCGTGTAAGATGGGCAGCTATTAATGCAATTGGACAGTTGTCTACGGATTTGGGTCCAGATTTGCAAAACCAGTACCATCATAGGGTGTTGCCAGCACTGGCTTCTGCAATGGATGATTTCCAGAATCCTCGAGTACAGGTTTGTTCCTGCCATTTGATGCAAGTGTCATTATGATTCCCAGAATTTTTTTTTAATGTTAAAAATAGCTGTGCTTTCAACTTCTTGGTGGTAATGTTTACTAGTTGAAATTCTGAGCGCTATATATTTTGATTCATGTACTTGTTAGTATGTGTGTGTGATTACAAACTCCAGTATCGCATTTTCCCGTAACTTTCCCAATTTTCCTTGGTTTGTAATGTATCCATTTTCTAGAAAGGTCTTGTAGGCTTATAGTGTATTCATCTATCTGGATGTTCTACATTCAGGAGTAAATTCTGTTGGGATGCAATTCTAACTTATTACCAGTGTAGGCATATGCACAGATTAAATTGCGTTAGCAAGTGCTTTAAAGTAAATGCTCTCTCTCTCCCTCTGTCTCTGTGTCTGTCTCTGTTTCTCTCTTAATTGGTCATGCATCTGAATGATAAGATATCAGTTGTTAGTTGTTCTGTGTCCTTATGAGGTGGGCCTACTTCATTTGATAAATCTGTGAATTGAATCCATCAATTTCTGTCTTGAAATATTTATTTTTGCTTAAATCTAGTTAGAAAAATGTGAATGAAAGAAGAACATTTTTCCTTGAAAATGGGCCATCAAACCATTCACCTTTTAGATCAAAAGTGCGGCATGAAAGTGAAGAAAGGTAAAAAGCACTTTCAGGTTCAGATATTGCTATAATGTGTCAATAAAAAATTATTACTTTACTGTAGCAACACGAATTTGGTATTGAATTGCGTAATGTCAAGGTATTATTGTTCATTTGCTAGCTACTCTGCATGGCTTTTTCATTTTTATTGTCTCACTGGCCATTTGACATTTTAATTTTTTATTGCTGGTGAAGAGTGAAGGTTGTGTTATTGTAAACAGTGATGGCTTATTCACTGTATTCTTATGTGACAGGGACATGCTGCATCTGCTGTGCTCAACTTCAGTGAGAACTGTACTCCAGAGATTTTAACTCCTTATTTAGATGGAATAGTCAGCAAATTGCTGGTACTGTTACAGGTATGGGACAAATTACTTTTTTCTGATCATCTAGAATCAAAAACATTATTTGAAGAAGCAGTTTTCTTATCTTGATGATATGTGCACTGCAGAATGGAAAACAAATGGTGCAAGAGGGAGCCTTGACTGCATTGGCATCAGTTGCCGATTCATCTCAGGTAATTTAAGATCAGTTTTTGGATATCAACATCATCAGCATTGTTATTTGTGTTATGGAAGATTCAATCTAGCAAAATCTTATATTGCAGGAGCATTTCCAGAAATATTATGATGCAGTTATGCCATACCTGAAGGCTATCTTAGTAAATGCAACAGACAAGTCTAATCGCATGCTTCGTGCAAAATCTATGGAGTGCATCAGTCTGGTTGGGATGGCAGTTGGAAAGGACAAGTTTAGAGAGGATGCGAAGCAGGTATCTACAAGTAGCATACTTGGGAGTCTTTATCTTTTGTCATCTTCCTTGAAATAGCAAATTACATTGCTTAGATATATGTTCAGCTTTCTAAATTTCATCGGCTTAGTGTCCTGTTCATTGGAGGGGTTCTTAAGACTTCTTGAGTTTTTATTCTATGAGCTTAATTCTTTCCATAATATTTTGATGTTTTTATCCAATTTTTGGACAAGAAATCATTTCGCTTTCCCTTAACTTTTGGCATCATTCTTTTCGGGTTTTGCAAGGTTATGGAAGTCCTTATGTCTTTACAAGGATCTCAAATGGAGACAGATGATCCAACTACAAGTTATATGTTACAAGTATGTTTCTGTATCTGAAACAAGTTCGTGCAAGGAATTAATGTATATTCCGCTTGTAGGTTTTTGTTGTCTTAATAATAGTTCCTTTACAATGGTATAGGCGTGGGCCAGGCTATGCAAGTGTTTGGGACAAGATTTTCTTCCATACATGACCGTTGTCATGCCACCTCTGCTTCAGTCTGCTCAACTCAAGCCAGACGTCACCATCACATCTGCTGATTCTGATAATGACATCGATGACTCGGATGATGAAAGGTATTCTTCTTCTTTGTTTACCTGTTATGGGGAACGTATACACAAATATATGAATCTTAGTGACTTATTATTATACTTCCTCTCGTTTTGTCTTTAATAAACTGTAACATGTTACATCTTACTAAATGAATAAATTGCTAAACTGCACTGAAAAGTACTGTTTGCTTTTTTTTTTTTTTTTAACCATTTAACTTGTAGATTTGTCTCTTTTTGTATGTTTCCTTGTTAAATGATTCTGGGTTTTTCGCTTGGTAATTTCCCCCTTTTTTTTTTTTTGGTATGGCTGACCTTTTCTTGGATTCTGCTGTATCTCTCTCCTTTCGTGTGTCTGGCGCTTGCATACATGCGTGCGCTTGTTGGCCCACTCGTGTGAATGAGAATGTACTATTGCATGCTTATTATGAGCATGTGCATGCTGATGCACATGTGCCATTTGTTTTTTGCTTGGCGTCCTTTTTCTTTCCACTGAGAGTTGAACATATGTGACAGTATGGAGACTATTACTCTTGGGGACAAGAGGATAGGGATCAAGACTAGTGTCCTGGAAGAAAAAGCAACTGCCTGTAACATGCTTTGTTGCTATGCTGATGAGCTTAAGGAAGGCTTCTTTCCATGGATTGACCAGGTCTTTTTCAGTACAACAAAATGTGCTATTTATTTGATGTTACATTCCAGCAATGTGGTGATGTTAAAATGGCATTTGCTTTGCAGGTTGCCCCTACATTAGTTCCCCTTCTGAAATTTTATTTCCATGAAGAAGTTAGGAAAGCAGCTGTTTCAGGTATCATGTAGATTAATTGCATTTATTTTTCTTCCTTTTCCCTTTGTATTCTCTGTTGGACTTTAATAATCCTCGCCGGAAACATCAAATCTGTTTCTAGCCATGCCTGAGCTACTGCGGTCTGCAAAATTAGCTGTAGAGAAGGGGTTGGCACAAGGTCGTAATGAGTCCTACGTAAAGCAGTTATCTGACTACATCATCCCTAGTTTGGTTGAAGCATTACATAAGGTCAATGCAATTTCTTTTGTCCACTGTTATGCATAATGCATAATTTTGCAGCTGTTATGTACATGTATAATATTTATCCACTAGGTGCTGAGATTTTTAATTTGCAATTTGTTTGCAGGAACCTGATACTGAGATTTGTGCAAATATGTTGGATGCACTCAATGAATGCTTACAGGTTTGCCATATTTATTTGTAAAATTAAATTATATATCTGTTCCTTTGAGTGGCTCTTGCAGTTTGCATTGTAATGTAACGTTCAAAGTATTTTACAATAGATACAAAACCTAAAATCTGTATTTTAGATGAACTCAGTTGAAATCTTCCATGATGAAAAACTGGTATTCTACAAAGAAAAAAGTTCATTTGTATTTATATATATATATATATATATATATTTGACAAATTTGTGTTTCTTCTTTCAGATTTCTGGAACACTTGTTGATGAAGGTCAAGTCCGATCCATTGTGGATGAGATAAAACAAGTAATCACAGCTAGTTCTAGCAGGAAAAGAGAGAGAGCAGAGAGAGCCAAAGCTGAAGACTTTGATACTGAGGAGGGAGAGTTGATTAAAGAGGAAAATGAGCAAGAGGAGGAAGTTTTTGACCAAGTTAGGATATGGAGATTGCTTGTTTATTGAAAATCCATAAGATTTGATTTTTCTCTTCTTACCTTAATGACCTATTCTGTTTCCAGGTAGGTGAAATATTGGGAACTTTGATCAAAACATTCAAAGCCTCCTTCTTGCCTTTCTTTGATGAGCTATCGACGTACTTAACTCCTATGTGGGTAAGTTTCAGGGCAGAGTACTGGCTGTTTTACAAATTGCTTTTGATTTCTTTTTCGTTTCTTTCTTCTTTTTTTTTCCGGTTTTCTTTTCTTTGTAAAAGTTGACAGTTAATGACCTTCTCATACTATTGTCTTAGAGTTAATTAGGAATGTCACTGGTCATAGAATTGTATTATTGATAGACTGAAATGTCACTGCTCAGTCTTCGTTTGAGTTTATGTTGATATGATGATTTCAGAAACTGAAATTCTTTCTGCTGCTTTGTTTTTTTTTTTGTTTTTCTGTATTTTGCTGACAAGTTTTGAATGGTCCGTCTGAATTCTACTTACCACTTGTTCACGATTTTGTTCATGTGCCTCATCTAAGAGCTTGTAACTTATGACTTTGTTGCTTATAGTCATTGGTTATGAATTTTTCTAAAAATCTGTCCAAGTATGGTCGTGTTTTATGGTGCAACTCTGGTGATTGCTGAGAGCTTACTATTTAGAACCTTGTCACTCTTAATTAATACTCATGTAAAAGCAAAACATTTTTTTTTTAAGTTTATTCTTGGTGTATTATTCAACATTCGCATGGATAAACATAATCTAAACTTTAGCACTGAGGTTCATTATATTATTGTGGCAACGTTTAGAAGGCGAATGATTCAATCTATATTTCACTATGTAGGGAAAGGATAAGACAGCAGAAGAAAGAAGGATTGCAATTTGCATTTTTGATGATGTTGCAGAGCAGTGCCGGGAGGCAGCTCTTAAGTAAGTTCTTTTAGAATTTGTATTATGTAAATATTGATTATTATCCTAGATACATTTGTTTGATGCAAATTTTTGGTGGCACAGATACTATGATACATTTCTTCCATTCCTATTAGAGGCTTGCAATGACGAGAATCCAGATGTTCGACAGGTCTGTGCTGACAAAAGCTCTGTAATTATGTGTCCCAGGTTAATGATATTTTAATCAAGTTGTATGTTATTTTTCAGGCTGCTGTATATGGACTTGGAGTTTGCGCGCAGTTTGGTGGATCTGTATTTAAACCTCTTGTTGGAGGTAAGTTGTCTGCATGCCAGAGTTGATTTTCTATATTTTTTTTTGGGGGAATGCGAGCTATCAGTGTCATGTTGTTTGTGACTTAACATTTGTTTAGAAGCAATTATTTATTATTTGCTTCCCTTCTTTTCTTTTTTTTTTTTTTTTTTTTTGTTGGGGTGTGTAAAATCAGTTTAACGACATAAGCAAATTGACATCTGTGTTTGGCTTTTCTCAGAGGCACTTTCAAGACTAAATGTCGTGATACAACATTCTAACGCGAAGCTACCTGAAAATGTAATGGCGTATGATAATGCTGTTTCTGCTTTAGGGAAAATTTGCCAATTTCATCGTGAAAGTATTGACTCAGCTCAGGTAATTTTGTATTTATGTTGGATTTCTTTAGGAAGTTATATAAACATCATTAAAGGGTATCCTGCAAAATAAAAAGATAAGCCTGAAAGAGCAATGTTCTTGTAGTGGAAAGTAGGAATTCTATCGTTGCAGCAGCATCTTACTGTTTGACATCTTTCTTGCAGTCTGTAGCTGACAGCAGTTAATTTTTTGCAGGTGGTCCCAGCATGGTTAAATTGTTTGCCAATAACTGGTGACTTGATTGAAGCAAAAGTTGTTCATGAACAGCTTTGCTTGATGGTAGAGAGGTGAGATATCTTTTGTATAAGCTGCTATATCCAATTTCTTTTTTCGATTCATTTATTCTTCTTCATTCCTTTGCTATCAGTTAGTAATCAATATTCATCTTGATATATATCTACAGGTCAGACAGTGAACTTTTGGGTCCAAATAATCAGTATCTTCCTAAGATTGTTTCAGTATTTGCTGAGGTTAGTTGTTTACATAATTAAGTCTAATTTTAGAAATTGCAAAGAAGTTTCTAGACTATTATTATTATGGTGATTATAAAATTGGTTGAAGTTCTGATTGTCAGTTGCTATTTTTCTGTTTTATTCACTGGGGTGACGTATCAGATCATTTTTATTGGTATTTTTGTCTATATAAACTCCACTTGATAGAGGGATGAACACTTTACGTACTAACTGTTCCAAAAAATTTATACATACAACTGCAGGCTTGCTCTTGGAATGCATAAATGTTCATTTTTTAGCGATTCAAAGTTGCCTTCATGTTATGTTTTCACCCACTTACTAAGAGTCATTGTTATTGTAGGTTCTTTGCGGCAAGGATCTGGCAAC
>CANXYI011927692.1:0-11669 GCA_948208565.1 Hura crepitans | reverse complement strand
TGGTTAATAAATAAAGTTAAATTGAGCTATTTGGCCCATTGGTTAGACACCCACTGAATGGGCTAACCAATCAACTTAGGGTTTTATAGCTGCTATTTGGTGGCTGGAGAGGTCTACGGACTGATCTCTATTATGTCACCCAATTCTTGATTGTTGTTATTAGTGGCTGGAGAGGTTTATATACTAATCTCTATTATGTCACCTAGTGATTGTTAATCATTTATGACTGGAGAGGCCTACGGGTTGATCTCTATTATGTCACACTGTTATTCATTTATGGTTAGGGAGGCCCATGGGTTGATCTCCATTATACCACATGGTACTTTTATTTTGTCTAGGGAGGCTATGACCAATCTCCATTATAGCACACATGCTGGTGTAGCGGTGTAGGTCCATAATGGGGACCACTGCACTAGTTTATTATCCCTCTAGATCTAGTGTCTTAAAGTGTCATCTTTCTAGTCAAGCCAGAGAATTTAATTAAGTAAATAAATAGACTGATTATAAACATAGGAATTGAGCATAAAGGAATAATATTTCCCAAGTTCTGATAAAATGCAAGCTAAAGAGTATTTTAGATATTTTGCACATATGTGCCAGATTAGTTATAGTGTAATAAATTAAGTAATGAGTAGAATAATCACTTAAGATAAAGTTTAAGCTTGTTGGATGACTTTTTCAAGAAAAGTAATAAGAATACAGTAAAAGGGTATTTTAGTAATTTTTCACCTTTGAGTCAGAATAAGTGATTCCTACAAAGTATGCATGTTAAAAGTAATAGTCCTCACCTTAAATGATTTATTCGAGTCAAAATGATATTTTTAGATCGGATAAATACCTTAAGGGTCTTTTAGTAATTTGGTACCCAGTGAATAATTAAGTTATATAATTAAGTAAAATCATTCTTAAACTGCTCAAATAAATTAATAATATTATAACATGATTAATTTGCTTTAAGTTCACCACTGAGTATCTTGTATACTCAGCATACCAATTTTGGTGTGCAAGCACACTACAGCGGGACCTACCTCATAAATAGTTAGATATCCATGTACTTAGGTGGGAAATGGGTAGGAAATGTATTTAGGCTTTGAAATGTAATGTAATTGAGCAAATATGACTTACTGATGTAAATTATGTGATTATATTTCTTCTTTGGATAATGAATATATGTGATGTTTATGCTGATGAAGCCTAAGGCTCTATATTTATGCATGTCCATCTGTGGCCTGAGGCCTGTGTTTGATGTGTGTTAGATAATGATGATAGGCTAAGAATGGGAGACCAGATGGGTCCAAGTGTTGTGGATTACTTATAGAAGTGTGATAATTAGCTTATTCAAATTTTGGGTTAGGACCCGGGCAACCATTATGCTGCCGAATTTTTAGGTGGTATTTGAGTGTTAGCAGATTTCTTCTGTAATGACTGGATCATATTCATACTAACCTAAAGGGATCATAGGAACTGACTAGAGTGATTTTGGAGTTAGATAACATGATTTGGAGTGAAATTAGTAAAAGTTAAACGAATGACCTTAGGAGAAATTTTAAGATGGGTGACCTGGCAGGAAGTGCACCGCTTATGGGTTTCTTTAAGAATCTAGTAGGGGGTGTCACATTTAGTGATATCAGAGCAAAGGTTCAATGTTCTTTGGCAAAGTACATGGACATCAAAGGGTTAAGTTTTAATTCCACTAAACTATTATGCTATCGGAGGCTAAGAAAAGAAAGTCTTCTATAGTACATAAATAACTAGTCTAGTTGCCCAAAGGAGGGCTATGGAATCAATTAGTTTGATAACCATAGTATACAGAGAGCAGCTCCTGTATCAGCATCTAAACCCAATTATGTTGCTTAATAGCTAAAGTCAGGAGTGACTGATTGATAATAGGCAGGAGAAACCCTGTCCTAGTACAGTGAAAAGTAGCATATGAAAGGATCCTACCAGATTTCTAAAGTATGTTGAGGGAATTATTTTCAATGACACATATACAGAACATAAGAGATTCTTTATAGGATTAAATGTATAATTAAGGATACAGACAGCTAAACCTCAAAAAGAGGGAGTCGGCAGTATCAGTACTAGTTACATGTGTTAGAAAGAAATGGTACTAGCAAGAAGATACCTCTTTTAGAGAAAAAGGCAAAGCACTGTGGGACAGCCTAGTGTAGTACTAGATCAGTATGACAAGGAAAGAGAGTCAGTTACAGGCATAGATTTAGTCCAGTTCCTAGTACCATAAAGGGTACCAAGAGTGGACTACCTATGTGTTGTTGTTGTTAGAAAAGGCACTAGGAATAGTACAGAGGGGGCAAATGAGATAAATGTCTCCAATGTGATGTTAGAAGCCACCACAAAGGTAGTGTCCTTAGGGACAGATAGAGGGTGCTTAAGCATAAATATCTAATGTTCCACCCTAAAGTAGGGGTCTAAAATATACTAGAGGAGAGTAGTCCAGTGCTAGTTAAGGTGCTAGAATTAAGGCTTATGTTACAACCAGGCAGTGTATAGTGAGATTGAAAAAGTGGTTGTAACACCCCCTACCAATTCCTGAAGAAAATAGGCAAAGCGTGCTACTTCCCGTGAGGTCACCCATCCTTGGATTTCCCTATGGGCCTTTCATTTCACTTTTAACTAATCTTTCACTATTCAATCCAAAAATTTCTTTTAACATTCCTTTCTAGTCTGAACTGATTCTACCAGGCATATGACACTCACACGCCTGATCTCACAGCTAAATATCAGTCTAGTCTATTATAACCGCTACCAACTCAATCCTTTCCATTATAGATTATAGTGCTAATAATTCTAATATCCTATAGCCCCATTCTGCTCACTCTAATATGCAAGAGTGCCTTTATTCAATCTTACCATGTAGTCCAATCACATAATCTCATACCTTGATAGTCATCGGCTACATTGCTAATTGTCTACATCACATCTTCCTAAATCTACCACCTGCATAACAGAAACCCGATATGTTGAGTATACACTCAGTGGTGAATTTAACCAAACATACCATGTACTAACTTTCGCATGCAAGCACACAATACCTTTCAATTACGTTTCTTTTATAATTTTCAATCCTTATGTTTTTCATTTTTAGCATAGCTTACCCTTTCAATTATGCCTTTATTAATACACTAACCTATAGTTTTACAAGATGTTCCATAACAAGCTACTGATTCATTATCACTTAATTCTTATTCTTACTGATGGTTTTTCATTCTAGCTATTTTTATTATATCTAGTTTTCATTATTAGAATGGCTTAACCTCTTTCTTTGAAGTGATTTCTTGTCTATTTACTATTTCCTTAGTCTTTCCTCCTTTTAGGTAGTCTCTTTACGATTTCTTACGTTTATTCAATTTTAGCCTTCACAAATTTCTCTTTGGTCTTAGTGCGTTTACTCAGAGATTCTATTTCCATTCAAGTAATTTATACCTCAAATTTTTCATTACAATTATTAAGTCTATTCAAATTCCTTTATTTATCCTTTATCCATACAGGTTTGGGAAAAACTCCTAGCCATAGGATAATGGGATCACAATGTTCAGTGGCCCCATTTTGGGCCTCGGTTGCTACACCAACCCCAATAGTCTAAGAACCGGACAAGAAGCAGAACTGTACTATGGCATGCATTATAGGCCTCGGCATCTGTACATAACCAATGGTGGATACTCTAGGGGCCTATCCGTAAACCACCCCTAATATCCACAACAATAACCTATAGTGCAGGGGCTCATCACAAAACCTTGGCAGTTGCACCTGTCATAATCAATACCTAGCAGTGGGCCCTAGACGGATCGACTACCTAGCAACTAATAGTCCCTAGTTGACCGATTAACCTATCTAGTGTATGATCAACCAGAAATCCCTAGATTCCCTTTCCATTATCTATCATAGTCATTACAAACATTAGCTAGTTTGCCCAATATAAAATATTTTATTCCTAGTCTTTCCTTTCAGTTTATTTGTTAACTAATTACAATTCACTATTCTTTAATTCCATCAAGGTGTTATATTTTTCCATTTTAATTGCATTCTTGCCATTAATTTCATATAATTATCTGTTGCCACCATTTTTCTTGTTCATTCTATCTTCGTATATTCCAAGAGATTCTTTTCTATAGATTTTAATCTATTCATTTCATGTATCCTATTACAATGACAAGGTTTACAGCTTTGGTGATTTATTCTCGGTTATCATTGTATGGTGGAAGTATTTATTTCCTATATAGTCTGTCATACTTTCACCAGTTACTTTATGGGATTTTCTATAATGATTACTTTGTATCTGTGTCTATCAGTCTATATCAATTACAAATCCCTTTTTGTGACCTAGAGTATCCCCACTATCCATCTATTAATTTTCCTTAATCTTTACCCACATTTTACTATGCATTAATCAATTCTTTCTTGTGTTCTTAATTTATTCAGTCTGATTTTCAATACTTAATTAGCTCTTAAATTCATTTGAGTCCCACTAACCTTAGTTAATTGCCTTTGCAATCTACCAACTATTTAGTCTACTTACTTCCATGCTAAAAAGACACATATCTGAATTTGTTTCGTTCGGTCATATTTTTGGACAATTATAGGTCATTGTAACCTAGACAGTTATGGTCTTTTTTTCGCGTAGAGACTACTATTCATTTGGTATCCCTTTTCCTCTTTAATTTGCCAACCTAATTTTCTTTCCATCACCTCAATCCCTTATATCCTAAATTACATTACCCCATCCAATCTTCACCTTAACTTTACCATACAAAATTATTATTTGCATTCAAACTACTAACTAACATGTCTTAATTTAATCAAATCTTCTTATGCAATATTTCCCATTTTTACCATTCCATCTGTCATGCTTTCTTGCTCTTCCCACTACATATATCATTCATGTTTCATATCTTATTAATTCTCCACATAATCCTACCATGCCATAACCTTCACATGTCATACATCATAACAATCCTACTCTCACTTGCCAACCAACCATACACACTCACTCATGCCATGGCATGCATGACATAAACATAGTCATTAATGTAACACATACCTACACATCCCATCCCTATCCAATTCATATCCTTATCATCCTAAATCATCAATTTACACATTTTAACATACTTTTCCCAAACTCATATACATGCACACACATGAAACTCAAACTTCCATACACATACACCTACCTCAAATTCCATTTTTCTTAACATACAAAATATGTTTCGGATAAATGCACTTACAATGGACTCCCTGTCATGTTGAAGCTACTCCAGAACCATTGCATTCCTCTTTCTCCACCTTGAAGCATCATTTCTAAGAATTCCATATTAGGGCTTCCACTTTGAAAAATTCTACAAAACTCCACAGAGCTTCAAATTGAAATCTATTTCTTCCTTTAACATCCCCATACTTCATACTATGGAAGAAAAATAAAAACTCAAGGAAAAACCAACTTACTCACCAAAAGAGCACTATTCATGAAGTGCTCAATTTTCACTTTATAGACCTCCTTTCTTCATTCTATCACTTGCAATGTCTTCAATGGATCATGGAGGTTTCAAACCATATAATTTTTATGTGTTTCAATGGTGGGAGGAGAGAGAAATGAGCAACCAAAAATGGTGGAGACTATGCCATAGTGGCATCAGCTTTTGTGGGAGGAGGAAGAAGATGGCCAATTTTTCATCCTATCCTCCCACACACATGTCTCCTCTAGAATGTGTACAAAGTGGACGGCAATGATCGCACCACTTGGCGATCGAATGGCCCAAATTAATTAAATTTATGATTTTAACTTTGGAAATTCAAAATAATTCCCCTACACCTCTAAAAATCACCATTCTAGACCCAAAAATTCTCAATTATATTCACTAACGGCCCTACAAAATTTCAGCCCAAAACACCTTCAGGAGCTAGGGTTGTTGTTCACCTTATGCCATTGCTAACTTTAAAAATTAATAAAATATTCCTTGGACCTCCAAAAATATTCATTTTAGTTTTAAAAATCCTTGCTTTGGGTCACGAAGGCCCATGTAAAATTTTTGGTCAAAAGTCAATAATTGACTTTTTAGCACTATTCACCCGCCAGAATAAAATATTTCGAAAAAATATTAAATGACCTTAGAAAATTATAATTCCTTCTCCATCATACTCAATGGAATTTTTGAGATTCAGAGTATGATATTTTTGAGACCATCTAGGCACATCTTGGAGCTATCCCAGCCTGACCTCATTTTATCTCTGCAACCACTAGTTCTTAACCTGAAATGATTTATTGGTTATGCTAAATTTTTAATTTCATTTGTTTTGCCCACTTTCGGGCCTATCAAAGTTTTATGGCTAATATGCCAATCATTAGACTTAAAATGATACCTGCCATCGCAGGGAGCATCCCTTGGGCCTAGAAAACACTGTTCATGAAACCTTAGCATACGGGCATTACAAGTCTTCCTCTCTTAAGAAATTTTGTCCTTGAAATTTCCAGCAGTTATATGTTCAGTTGCCTCAACATTTCACCTGTGTACTTCTGCACTCATTTCTTTTCATTAGGGTTAACCCCTTGTATCCTTACGCACCCAAAACAATATAGATGCACCTCCAATCTAATACTAAATCACTTCTCGGGTTTGAATTTCTCTTAAGGCAATTGAAATTTCCTAACTTATTTCCAATATTAGTACTTTTCCTTTCATTACCCTTTTCTCCTTAAAGAAAATACTAGATTGGATACTTCCACCATTCCTTCCAATTTCAAACTCTAGTCTTACTGATAATACCAAGTATTACTAAGGCATTTTTACATCTTCACTTTTTCTCATTCTCTTTTATTTCAATCACAATGTTCATCCTATTTCATCATTATTAATTATAACTTTATAATATTTTACATTAACATCTCCAGGTAATACCTCCACTTAGCTTCTTATAATATCCTTCCTTTATCGGGCTTCTATCTAACACATTTAACTGCAAGGTTATACTCCTTTCATCCTTATTCATTCTCATTTATTATAATGGTCTTTAGATCATTCTATTTTAATTTCATTTCACTTAATTTGTTTATCAATCTCACATATAGGTTACATACTTCTTGCCTTGTCTCACTTGTAAGCTATATTATCCTCTCTTCATTTCTTACTGCAGTTAATTCATGTATTTATACTTTCCTTCATTCTAACTTCTCAAGGCACTTTAACTTCTAGGTTCCTATTAGATGTCTATTTGTTTCTTATTTCTTTTCCTTTATTACTTTCACAAGGGTTACTTGTTTACTAGCCATTCAATTCCCTTCCCCTCTTAAATTCTAAAGGGGGAATTTAACTATCTATGGCCATTACGAACCATTATTACATCTTTTATAGCCTCGTTTTCAGTATACTTATAGGCTTCATGCCTTAATATCTAAACTCTTTTCTGGGTTTGCACATTAGTATCAGTACTAGCCTTTCTCTTTCTTCTACTCGACATTTCCTCATCACTTTTTCTTTACCATAATCACATTGTACTCCTCTCTTTACATTCACTCTGTCAAGTCCCTTTAAGGTCAGGGCGATCATCATGCCATGCTCAGTTTTCGAAACACAATGCATAAAGTTTTCATCATTGTAAAACATGTAATGTATAATGCAAATATTCAAATGACAAGATGCACCCTAGACTCTACTATACAATGCCATGCAATTGTCCTAGGACCGCCAATCAATGCATCAAGGGAAAATAATAGCCCTCATCTTTAGGGACCTTGACAACCAAATCTTATCCTCAGTCCTATAATAACTCTCACACTATAATGTATCCCATAATTTATCTACTAATTATTTACTTCTATTATTTTCCTTCCCCTTTTTTTTCATTAGCTCTACCTTTTTACTTAGCCCACACCTTTTTATTGCCCTTTTATCCAGTTATCCTAGCTTTAAGTCTTATAACTCTTATACCTCTCACAACTTGATAATAACTTTCTCAACAACCTTATAACTATAGGCAACTAAATTGCCTTATTCGCAAGCCATCTCATTTTCTTTCTTCCGACTCCTAGAGGCATTTAATTTCACTTGATTTAATAGTGTAATTATTCCTTTTTCTTGACTGACTTTTGAAGTTATTCTATTATTTCCATTTCCTAAGGTTCATTTAGGTTTCCTTTATTCTTTATGTTAGCTTCCTTATACCACCATTCACCTCTCGAAAGATATTCTAACTCTGAAAAGTATGCTGACTCCTTATTACTTGTTATCAATTCTACATTCTTATCCAGTTTTTAACCTTTCCTTCCTTATCAAGAATCTCATTCACCTGATAATCACCCTATAATAGTCTTACCATCACCTTACAACACACAAGAGTATTGTACCTTCTTCTTAAAATATTTCTATTTTAGGTTTACTTAAATAACCATGCCATCTCTCCTCACCATCCATGGAGCTAGATATTACTCTGCCATAGCCTGATTACCCTTTTGGGGCTTTATTAGCAACTCATATTAGGGGGAAAAGAATCACACGGAGTCATAACACCGTCACTTTAGTCTATTTTTTTAGGCTTTCCATCAATTTCATACCAAAAATCCTCTGTTATCAGTAGTGTAGCCACTGTCCATAATCCAAAACACCTAAGGCATTCATGTATTATGGTCCAGAACCTCTTAAACCTACTCTGATATCACTAAATGTAACACCTCTACCCATTCCTGAAGAAAATAGGCAAAGCGTGCTACTTCCCGTGAGGTCGCCTATCCTTGGATTTCCTTAAGGGCCTTTCATTTAACTTTAACGTAATATTTCACTATTCAATCTAAAAATTTCTTTTAACATTCCTTTCTGGTCTAAAGTGTTTTTGCTAGACATATGACACTCACACACTAGATCTCACAGCCAAATATTCGGCTAGTCTATTTTTACTGGTACTAACTCATTCCTTTCTGTTATAGATTATAATGCTAACAATTCTAATATGCTATCACCCCATTCTGCTCACTTTAATATGCAAGAGTGCCTTTATTCATTCCGACCACATAGTCTAATCACATAATCCCATACCTAGACAATCATCGACTGCACTGCTGATTGTTTGCATCAAATCTTCCTAAATCTACCACCTGCACATCAAAAACCTGATACACTAAGTATACACTCAGTGGTGAATTTAACCAAACATACCATGTACTAACTATCACATGCTAGCACATAATGCCTTTCAATTACATTCTTTTTATAATTTTCAATCCTTATGTTTTTCCTTTTTAGCATAGCTTACCCTTTCAATTATGCCTTTATTAATACCCTAACCTATAGTTTTACATGATGTTCCACTACTAGCTACTGATTCATTATCACTTAATTATTATTCTTACTGACGGTCTTCCATTCTAGCTATTCTTACTATATCTAGTTTTCATCATTAGCATGGCTTAACCTCTTTCTTTGAAGTGATTTCCTATCCATTTACTATTTCCTTAGTCTTTCCTCCTTTTAGGTAGTTTCCTTACAATTTTCTACGTTTATTCAGTTTCAGCCTTTATGAATTTCTCTTTAGTCTTAGTCCGTTTACTCAGAGATTTTATTTCCATTCAAGTAATTTATACCTCAAATTTTTCATTACAATTATTGAGTCTATTCAAATTCCTTTATCCCCAAAGGTTTAGGAAGAACTCCCAGCCACTGGATAAAGGGATCAAAATGTTCAATGGCCCCTATTTTAGGCCTCGGCTACTACAGCAGCCCCTATAATCTAAGAACTGGACAAGAATCAAAATTGTACTATGGTCTGCATTGTGGACCTCGACGTCTGTACACAACTAATGGCAGATACTCTAGGGACCAGTCCATAGACCACTCCTAATATCCACAACAATAACCTATATTGTAGGGGCTCATCATAGAACCTCAGCAGTTGCACTTGCCATAATCAATACCTAGCAGTGGGCCCTAGAAAGACCGAGTACCTAGCAACTGCTAATCCTTAGTTGACCAGTCAACCTATAAAGTGTATAAGCAACTAGAAATCCTTAGATTCCCTTTCCATTATCTATCGTAGTCATTACATACATTAGCTGGTTTACCTAATAAAAAATATTTTATTCCCAGTCTTTCCTTTGGGTTTATTTGTCAACCAATTACCATTCACTATTCTTTAATTCCATCAAGGTGTTATGTTTTCCATTTTAATTCCATTCTTGCCATTAATTTTGTATAATTATCTATTGCCACCATTTTTCTTGTTCATTCCATCTTCGTATATTCTAGAGGATTCTATTTTATAGATTTTAATCTATTTATTTCGTGCATCCTATTGCAATGACAAGGTTTACAACTTTGGTGATTTATTCTAGGTTATCATTGTATAGTGGAAGTATTTATTTCCTATATAGTTTGTCATACTTTCACAAGTTACTTTATGGGATTTTCTATAATGATTACTCTGTATCCGTGTCTATCAGTCTATATCAATTACAAATCCCTTTTCGTGATCTAGAGTATCCCTACTATCCATATATTAATTTTCCTTAATCTTTACCCACATTTTAATGTGTATTAATCAATTTTTTCTTGTGTTCTTAATTTATTTAGTCTGATTTTCAATACTTAATTAGCTCTTAAATTCATTTAAGTCCCACTAACCTCTATTAATTACCTTTGCAGTCTACTAATTATTTGGTTTACTTACTTCCATGCTAAAAAGATATAGATATTAATTCATTTCGTTTGGTTATATTTTTCGGATAGTTATAGGTCATCGCAACCCTAGATAGTTATAGTCTTTTTTTCCCATAGAGACTACAATTCATTTGGTATCCCTTTTCTTTATTAATTTACCAACCTAATTTCCTTTCTATTGCCTCAATCCCTTATATCCTAAATTACATTACCCCATCCAATCTTCACCTCTACTTTACCATACAAAATTATTATTTGCATTCAAACTACTAACTAACATGTCTTAATTTAATCAAATCTTCTTTTGTAATATTTCCCATTTTTACCATTCTGCCTTTCATGCTTTCTTGCTCTTCCCACTACATATTCATTCATGTTTCATATCTTACTAATTCTCCACATAATCCTACCATGTCATAACCCTCACATGTCATACATCATAACCATCCTACTCTCACATGGCAACCAACCATACACACTCACTCATGCCATGGCATACATGACATACACATAGTCATGCATGTAACACATACCTACACATCCCATCCACATCGAATTCACATCCCTATCATCCTAAATCATCAATTTACACATTTTAACATATATTTCACACACTCACATACATGCACACACTTGAAACTCCAACTTTCATACACACACCCACCTTAAATTCCATTTTTTCTTGACATACATAATATGTTTCGAATAAATTCACTTACAGTGGGCTCCCTATCATTCTGAAGCTACTCCAGAACCATTGGATTCCTCTTTCTCCACCTAGAAGCATCCTTTCTAAGAATTCCATATTAGGGCTTCCACTTTGAAAAATTCTACAAATTTCTATAGAACTTCAAATTGAAATCTGTTTCTTCCTTTAACATCCCCATGCTTCATACTATGGAAGAAAATTAAAAACTCAAGGAAAAACCAACTTACTCACTAAAATAGCACTATTCATCAAGTGCACATTTTTCACTTTTTGGACCTCCTTTCATCATTCTGTCACTT
>CANXYI011927586.1:0-26132 GCA_948208565.1 Hura crepitans | reverse complement strand
CCTTGATAAATTTGTTTTGGCAAATTTCTTTATTCTCTATCAATTTTTTACTATGTATCATGGTCATTACCCCTTAAAATTGAGCAAATGTTAGGTAGACAATTATTGATTTGGCATTTATGATGTTGCTCATTGAATACTGTGGCACTCTTGTGAGCATCAAGTTATTGCATGTTGGTGATCTTGCAATGTATTCATTAATTTTTATTATACATATGTACATGTATGCCTTTTTCATTTCAATCATTTATTTTTTTGGCAAAAAAGTTAAGGCAATAAATATAATAAGAAATAAAATCTATTGGTTTCATAAATAATAAATTTTGGTGTACAATGATTTATGTCTAAAACTAATATGTACAAATGTCAAAAATAAAAGAAAAATGAAAGAAAAGGATAAATATATCCTAAAGAGCTAGAGGATATATCTGGGCTTAAGGAGTCTGGATCTTAACCTAGATTGAATCTATCTGGTCAATCTACTTTTAGCTAGTGTCCTCAATCATTATGCCTAATTCTATGTGTATAAAGATGGAGCTACTTCATAATTTAGGTCTTTATGCCTCATAGTAAGTCCTTGTATGAGGGTATAAGAGGTGCTAATAATGATGGTCCTACCTCATTAGTCTACTATCTTTGTGAAGCCAGAATAGTAGGTGAACCTTTGCTAAATAGCTCAACTAAGTCTATTGTGAAATAGGCATCCTCCAACCCTAAGCCTCTTGATTGCTCTCTAGTTGTGATCAACTAGACTGTGACACCTGCACACTTTATCAGCCATTAGGTGACCCTCTTTGTCTTATTGTATGCTTCAAAAGTTTTTCTTTTGACAAATAGGGCAAGTCAGTACATCTATTTTTGTTATGGTTTAGTTAGGTTGTGTAATTAAATCTAATATTGATTCTTACTCTAGATAGGAGGAAAGCCATTACATCTGAGCTAGTATTAGTTTAGACTAGGCAAGAGCTATATTTAAAGCTTTATTCTAGTTTAGATTGGGTGAAAGCAATCGCATCTAACCTTGCATTAGACAGGGTGAGAGCTATTGCATTTAAGCTTGATTTTGGTTCAAATAAGGTGAGAGCCATTTCATCTGATCACAATTTAGAGAGGGTGATAACTATAACATCTGACCATACTTCAAAGAGGGTGAAAGGGTGAAAGAAATTACATTTGAGCCTAATTTTGGTTAAGATAGGGTAAAAACAATTGCATATGAGCTTGATGTTGATTCAAATAGGGTAAGAGCCATTATATCTAACCTTGCTTTAGACAGGAGGAGCCATTGCATCCATTGTTAGTTTAGATAGGGTGAGTTATTACATCTGACCTTCCTTCAGACAGGGTGAGTGATTGCATATGATGTTTGTTTAGACAAGGTGAGCCATTGCATCTAACCTTAATTTAGAAAGGGCGAGCCATTGCATCTAATATTAGTTCAAATAGAGTGAGCAATTTCACCTAGTGTTCATTTAGATAGGGCAAGTGATTTTATTTGATATTAGTTCAAATAGGGTAAGCCATTGCATCCGACATTGGTTCAGATAAGGGAAGCCATTGCATCTAAACTTGATAAATTTATTTTGGCAAATTTCTCCATTTCCTAACATTATTTGACCATATATCACTGTCCTTGCCTCCTGCAACTAAGGAAATGGTGGGTAGACATTTGTTGATTTGGCATTTGTGATGTTACACACTATATACCATGGCACTCTTGTGAGCTTGGTGTTGTTACATGTTAGTGATCTTGCAATGTGCTAATTTTTTATCATGAATATGTACATATATGCCCTTCTCATTTCATACATGTAGGTTCTTTTTTTTGGCAAAAAAGTAAAGGCAATAAATAGAATATGAAATAAAATCTGCTGGTTTCATAAATAATAAATTTTTGAGTACAAGAATTTGTGTTTAAAACTAATATGTACAAATGTCAAAAATAAAAGCGAGAGAGAAAGAAAAGGATAAATATATCCTAAGGAGCTAAAGGATATCTATAAACCTAAAGTGTTTGGATCTCAGCCTTAATCAAATTCATTGAGGGTATCAGACTTCGATGAGTGTCCTTTATCCTCGTGGCTAGGTTTGTGTTTAGAAGATAGAGTTGCTCCATAATCTAGGTCTCTATGCCTCATAGTAAGTCCACGTATAGGCGTGCAGGAGTTACTAAAGTATATGGTCTTACCTCATTGATTTGCTATCTCTATATAGGCAGATTAGTAGGTGAATCCATGGCTAATAACTTAACTAAGTCTACTACAAAATAAGCATCCTCTGACCCTAAGCCTTCTGTTTACTCTCCAACTTGCTCATTGAGCTCTACAGTTGTTAACAACTAGATCATGACACCTGCACATATTATTAGCTATTAGGTGACCCTCTTTGTCTTATTGTATACTTGAAAAGTTTCTTTTTAATAGACAGGGCAAGCCATTACATCTTTTTGTGTTATGGTTTGGATAGGATGAGTAGTTGCTTCCAATCTTTATTTTTGCATTAGATAGGGGAAGAACCATTGCATATGAGCTTGTTTTAGTTTAGACTAGGTAAGAGTCATATTTGAGCTTGATTGTAGTTTAGATAGGGTAGAAGCTATTACATTTAACCTTGTATCAGACAGGGTGAGAGCCATTGAATCTGAGCATGATTTTGGTTCAAATAGGGCGAGAGCCATTATATCTAACCTTAGTTTAAAGATGGCAAGAGCCATTACGTATAACCTTGATTTATATAGGGTAAGAGCCATTATATCTAAGCCTAATTTTGGTTTAGATAGTGTAAGAGCCATTGCATTTGAGCATGATGTTGGTTTAAATAGGGTAAAAGCCATTATATCTGACCTTGCATCAGATAGGGTGAGCCATTGTATTTAGTGTTAGTTCAAACAAGGTGAGTATTACATCTGACCTTGCTTTAGACAGGGCAAGCCATTACATCCGATGTTGGTTCATACACAGTGAGCTATTAAATTTAACCTTAATTAAGACATGGTGAGCAACTGTATCTGATATTGGCTCGAATAGAGCAAACCATTGCATATAGTGTTAGTTTGAATAGAGTAAGCAATTTTATTTAATATTGGTTTGAACAAGGCAAGCTGTTACATTCGGTGTTGATTTAGATAGGGTGAGCTATTGCATTTGACCGTGAAAAATATGTTTTGGTGAATTTCTCCATTTTCTATCATTTTTTTACCATGTATCACTATTCTTACCCCCTACTAATGAGCAAATGGTGGATAGACATTTGTTGATTTGGCATTTGTGATATTGCATAGTGTATACCATGGTGTTTTTAAGAGCTTGGCATTGTTACACATTGGTGATCTTGCAATGTATTCATTATTTTTTATTATGCATATGTACATATATGCCCTTCTCATTTCATTCATTTAATTTCTTCTTTTTGGAAAAAAGTAAAGGCAATAAATAGAATATGAAATAAAATCTACTAGTTTTATAAATAATAAATTTTAGAGTGTAATGATTTCTATCTAAAACTAATCTATACAATGTCAGAAACAGAAGAAAAAGAGAAAAAAAAGCATAAATATACCTAAGAAGCCAAAAGATATCTTTAGGCCTAAAGTGTCTAGATCTAAGCCTCGATTAAATCTATCTAGGTAGTCAGCTTTTGATGAGTGTCCTCAATCCTTATGCCTAAGTTTGTGTGTATAAGATAGAGTTGCTCCATAATCCAGGTCTCCATGCCTCATAGCAAGTCCTCGGATGGGTGTGTGAGAGGTACTAATAAAGATGGTCCTACCTCATTGGTTCGCTATCTCTATGCAAGCAGACTAATAGGTGAACCCTTGCCTAAAAGCTTAACTAAGTCTACTACAAAGTGGGCATCCTCCGACCCTAAGACTCCCAATTGCTCTCTGGCTTACTCGTCAAGCTCTAAAGTTGTAAGCAACTAGACCTCAACACCTGTACACATTTTTAGCCATTGGGTAACCATCTTTGTCTTATTGTATCCTTAAAAATATCTCTTTTGTCAAATAAGGCAAGCTATTACATCTATTTGTGTTATGGTTTAGATAGCATGTATAGTTGTATCCAATCTTAATTCTTGGTTTATATAGTGGGAGAGCCATTATATCTAGGCTTATTTTCCTTAGATTAGGTAAGAGCCATATCTAAGCATGATTTTTGTTCAGATAGGGCAAAAGCCATTGCATTTTTCCTTGTATCTTACAGGGTGAGTGCCATTGCGTATAAGCTTGATTTTGGTTTAGATAAGGCGAGAGTCATTACAGCTAACTTTGATTCAGAGAGCGTAAGAGAAATTACTTCTAACCTTGCTTTAGTTAAGGTAAAATCCATTTCATCTAAGCCAAATTTTGGCTTAGATCAGGTCAGAGCCATTGCATTTGAGCTTAATGCTTACTTAAATACAGTGAGGGATATTACATATTACCTTTCTTCATATAGGGCAAGCTATTACATCTAATGCTAGTTCATATAGGGTGAGGCATTACATTTAACCTTGCTTCAAATAGGTTTGCGTCCGATGTTAGTTCATACAAGGTTAGCTATCGCATCTAACCTTTATTTAAATAAGGTGAGCAATTACATTTGATATTGGTTTGGATAGAGAGAGTTTTTGCATCTAGTGTTATTTTAGATAGGGCAAGCCATTTTATTTGATATTGGTTCGGACAAGGTCAGCCATTGCATTTGACATTGATAAAATTATTTTGGCAAATTTCTCCAATTCTTTTTATCAATTTTTGACTATGTGTCAATTTTCTTGCCCTTTGCAATAGAGAAAATGTTGGATAAACATTTTTTTGATTTGACATTTGTGATGTTGCACATTATATACCATGGCACTTTTATGAGCATGGTGTTATTGTACATTGTTGATCTTGGATTGTATTCATTATTTTTTATTATGCATAAGTATATATATGCGCTTCTCATTTCAATCATTTAGTTTTTTTTAGTAAAAAAGTAAAGATAATAAATAAATATGAAATAAAATATGCTGGTTTTATAAATAACAAATTTTAGAGTACAACAATTTATGTCTAAAACTAATATTCACAAATGTCAAAAATAAATGAAAAAAGGAAAGAAAGGGATAAATATATCCTGAGGAGCTGAAGGATATCTCTATGCCTAAAGTGTCTAGATTATAGCCTCATTTATATCCATCTAGGCAGTAAGCTTTTGGTGAGTGTGTTCAATCCTTATGCCTAGGTATGTGTGTATAAGTTAGAGCTACTGTATAATTTAGGTCTCCATAGCTCATAGCAAGTCCTTGTATGAAGGTGCAGGAGGTTATAATAAAGACAGTCCTACCTCATTAGCTCATTATCTCTATGTAAGTGGACTGGTAGGTGAAACCTTACCTAATAGCTTAACTAAGTCTACTATGAAGTTGGCATCCTCTAACCCAAAGCCTCTTGGCTACTCTCTAGCTTGCTTGTCGAGCTCTACAATTGTGAGCAACATGTATCTTATTGGTGACTAGAGAACATTATTTGTGATCCCAATGCCAATACAAGTGTTGTATTGGACCCCATAGTGCTACTGGAGAACTTCTCCAATATGCTACTTTAGGATGCCTAAACTAAGTAAAAGAGTTCTGATAATGCCTCTCATGATGATGCCTTTACCAAGGGATTTTCTAACATGGAAAAGGTGCTCCAGAATAGTTAGTATAGGGTT
Source organism: Hura crepitans (assembly GCA_948208565.1). Lineage (NCBI taxonomy): Eukaryota > Viridiplantae > Streptophyta > Magnoliopsida > Malpighiales > Euphorbiaceae > Hura > Hura crepitans. The sequence goes on along the minus strand of CANXYI011927586.1, from coordinate 20,454 downwards.
AAACCAAACATTGTGCTGCACAGCCCAAAAGTCTATAGAGCATTATCTAGTTTAGCTAATGGGCATTACAAATGCACTTGAGATAAGAGACTGTAGACACTCAATAAAGCTAGCAATAGACCGAGTCATAGATAAATAAGGCCTCAATCTTGCTGTATTGTTATATGAGCCATCTCGTGATCTAAGATCTCAAGGATCTTCTGACTCTATTGAGTGGTAGGGATAGAAGCTTAGTGAACTATAGTTGGGATAATTCATATTGTGTCCTAAGTGTTGCGAATAGGGTGAGCATGTCAGAACTGGAGCATGCTCAGGAACTTCAAGCTGACTACAGGGTATGTAAAGTATCTCTAGAAATAAAACTCATGCCATCCTACCTGTGTGAGCAGCTAGTTGACCTATACAAGAATGCCTAAGTCTCTCAGTATATGAGTGCAGAAATGGCAGCTCCCAATGAGTTCAGTGGTAGAGAGAGAATGAAATTGCTTAGCTTTCTTATGATCGAGCCAATCTAGGATAGCCACCTGCTCAGGCATAGGTTAGTGATGTGGGCAACTCTTTTGTCATCGATGTGGCTTAATGTAGTATGTAAAGAAAATTAATGTTGTGGATATAGCTAAAAGAAGTTAAAAAAGACATAAATGAAAAAAAATGAGGTTTAAATAGAAAACTAGCAACAACAGCTATTTTTGCAAAGGCAAAATGGCCATTTTGTGATCTTGAAAACAACTATTTACATTTCATCGAAACTACCATTTTTATAGTCAAAATGGCCATTTTCTCTTGTAGGAAATGACCATTTCTTATCAAATTTAAAATGCTCATTCCAAGAGATAAAACGACCATTTTAGAGCTGAAAACAACCATTTATATGGTAAAAATAGTCATTATAAATTTGGACTTCTAAGCTATAAATGCACATATGTATACATAGATCTTTATGCCGCATGGATTTTTTATGCTTTAAGTGATAAATTTCTTCAAAAACTCCATAAAATCCTTGACGTTCCATCCACATGGGCAAATTTTTCTTTGACTCCATTTCATGGCTTGAAATTTCATCGATAGGTTTGACTTAATTTGTCTTTCCTGAAAGATGCAACCCACTTTTGGGACTTGTAGTTTAACTTTTTTTATTCTCTCATCAGGAACTATGCCCTTTAGCTTAAGAGTTTGCTACAATTTTAGTGGTGTTCTAGTGATCTGAGATGCCACTTTACTATCCTAACTGTGTTACCCACTATTCCTATGAAGTGGTTGATACACTTGGGGTACTTCTATCATTAGCAGCTAGAAAGGTTTTGAGATGAGAGCCTATTTCTTTGAACTCGCCACTAGTTTATTTTGAAAGTTATATATATATCCTATCTCAATGTATGAGTGTATACTTGTTCATTTACTTCACTAAATAGCTTACTATTACTTCTAAAGGCCACTTCGGAGGCTATAAACTATTCAATGTGATAAATGGCATAGCTAAAGGCTATAACCCTTTTCTTTTGATCCTTGCTGAGACTATTATAGGAATGGATGCAATGTAGTCTGGTGAAGCTAATTTCTTAAATGGGAGCTTGCTTCTGCTTCATGTTTTTTTGAAAAGACCGCCATTAAGGAAAATTAATGGAATCTCAAGTCATTCCTATTCGATTATCCTAGAAAGAGTGAGTTAGGCATTGCAAGGTAAGAGTTACCACCAAACCGAAGTTGCGAAATACCATGTAAGGCAAAAATAAGAGTAGTTCGGAACATTACTCTTATTTATACAACATGTTAATATTGAATTTCATATTAAATTTATAATTTTATCCTTTTTCTAGAGTAAGTTTCAAAATTAAAATAAAGCATTTAATCATATTAAGAAATAATAAAACATACATATTTGCAAATACAAAAAAGATATATGAAATTAAAGAATGTCATACATCAAACTACACAATTGATTTTCTTTAAGAACTTTCGTTCTTACATGCCAATTTATGAAAATAAGTTTTATTATCATGACTTTAATTAAAGAAAAATCAAAATTGATGTTATTAAGGAAACAATAATCAATTAATTAGAAATCAATTTGGCTATTTTACATGATGTGTAAAAATCTTTTTTCTTTATATTACAACATTCATGAAAAATATAAGGAAATAATGCAAATAAAAAAAATTACATGGCAATTACCTAAAATACATTTTAACCAAAAAAAGGTAAAATTTATAAGGAAAATTCCTAAATACATTTTAACTGAATAAAAATAAAAATACATTCAAATTGCCTAAAATATAATCTAAATAAAAATAGTATAATAATAATTAAAATGAAAAGAGAAAATTAGGAAAAAAAAGGTTAGACAAAATAAAGAAATAAAAACAAAATAATAAAGTAACAATAAAATAAGGGGAGAAAAATAACAAAAGGTTAACTTCACCAGATGTTTGATAAGAGAAAAAAAAGGTTAGCTAAAATCCCAACAGATCTCATACAACTCGGATAAAAATGTTAGTATAGAAGAAATAATGGAATCAACAAAAGGAATAAATAAAAAGACATAAAATAAATAATTAAGTAAACAACATAGGAAATAAAAAAAATACATAATTTAATAAATAACAAGTGAAAAAGGAACAAATAATAATTGAATAAAAAAAAGAAAAAGAACTTATTAATAATGGACATATAAGATAAGGGTACCACATCTAATTGGTAATTGAGTACCTAAATAAAATAAAGCTGCCACATTTAATTGGTAAATGGACAGCAAATAAGAAAAAATAAAAGGCACCAGGCCTAATTGGTAGATGGATGAAAAAAGAAAAGAAAATAAGAGAAAAAAGGGAGAATTTGGTCAACCCATCAAGTATAATTGTATTTAGGAATGATCCTAAATTAACTTGAGAGGAAAAGGGCAAAAAAGTTTGAAAAAACCTTTAAAAATTAGAAAACAGTGCTTAAAAAGTTTCTTTTTTATGTTTTTAAGAATACACTTACTGAGAAAAGTCAACCCCTTAGACTGATGTGGGGTTTAACTTATATACACGATTTTTGAGACTGAAAATGGTTGTTTCGATTGAGAAAAAATAGGTGTTTTGCTAAAAGCAACTGTTTCTAAAAGTGAAACAACCATTGGGCAAAAATGGTTATTTTCGCTATTAAAATGGTCATTTTACGCAGGCTATTTTAAAGTCCACATAAGACTTTACCATATGAAATAGCACCATTTTAGGAGCTAAAAATAGCTATTTCAACAAAGTGAAAATAGCTATTTTAGCCTCTAAAATGGCTATTTTTGGTTAAGCCAAATGGACATTTTGGGCGTCACTATTTTGTCCTAAAATAAGAAAATTAAAAATTTTATTTTTAATTAATTTTTTTCCAAAAATTTGACTCCATACAATTGTGGGCTTTGCCCTCTACACCTTCTTGTCAATAATGTTAGGCATCAGGCTTAAGCAAATCCCACCACGGATGTCTATTTATCTCACATTTTAGGTTACACTATGAGCTTATTAAGTTGGGTTAAAGTCCATATATAAGAGTTAACTATTTTCTCAAGCTTTGTAAAAAAGATCTTTAATATGGTGACAACATTCTTGCTTATCACAATTTTCTATCTTTATTAATCATTAGGCAATCCAAACATAGGAGCACTAGAACCCAATGTCTTTAGTTGCCTTTAACTTTAAGGAGGTGACTATAGTGTGTGTGAGGTGACCCAACATTCATAAAAGGAGAGAGACATGTACCTCATTAGGCGACCCTCTTCTTTTTGTTATATACTTGAAAAGTTTCTTTTTCCATAGACAGGGTAAGCCTTTACATCTGTTTATGTTATGGTTCAAATAGGATGAGTCATTATATCCAATCTTAATTGCATCTAAGCTTGTTTTAGTTTAGACAAGGCAAGAGCCATATCTGAACATGATAATGGCTTAGATAGGGTAAGTGCCATTGCATTTTACCTTGCCTTAAATAGTGTGAGAACTATTGCATCTAAACTTGATTTTGCTTCAGACAAGACAAGTGCCATTACATCTGACCTTGGTGTAGAGAGGTTAAGAGCTAATACATCTGACCTTGATTTAGACAGGGTGAGAGCCATTGCATTTGATCTTGATTTTAGTTTAGATAAGGTAAGAGCCATTGCATCTAAACTTGATACTAGTTCAAACAAGGTGAGAGTCATTACATATAACCTTACTTTATATAGGGTGAGCTGTTACATCTATTGTTTGTTCAGATAGGGTGAGCTATTACATTTGACCTTGCTTCAGAAAGGGCGAGCCATTGCATCTAGTACTAGTTGAGACAAGGTGAGCCATTACATCTAACATTGATTTAGACAAGTTGAGTAACATCATTTGGTATTGGTTTAGATAAAGTAAGCCATTGCATTTAATGTTTGTTTAGACAAGGCAAGCCATTTTATGTGATATTGGTTTGAACAAGGTGAGCTGTTGTATTTGAGGTTGGTTCAGATAGATGAGCCATTGTATTTAACCTTGACAAATTTACTTTAGCAAATTTCTTTTTTTTTTTTATCAAAGCTTGACCATGTATCACTATCCTTGGCCCTACAATTAAGCAAATGGTGGATAGAATTTTATTGATTTGGCATTTGTAATGTTGCACATTAAATACCATTGCACTCTTGTGAACTTGGTGTTTGGCATGTTGGTGATCTTGCAAGTTGTGAAAGCTTATAGCTCACCCCCTACTATTTAACTAAAGGGTTATGGTTATTCAACTGCATGTGAAATAGAGATGAAATGTGTTAGTCACCATATCATAATTGTAAATTTGATGCATGTTATGTGCGAGTGCTTCTTTAATTATTTTCATGCATTTGTTGTCTATATGTTATTTATTATTGCTTTTAACTTTATACCTTTTTCTATTGTTGCATTCACTATTATTTATTATGCATATGTACATATATACCCCTCTCATTTCATTCATTTAGTTTCTTTTTTTGGCAAAAAATTAAAGGCAATAAGTAGAATATGAAATAAAATTTGCTGGTTTCATAAATAAAAAATTTTAGAGTACAATGATTTGTATCTTAAACTAATATCTACAAATTTTATAAACAAAAGAAAAAGAGAAAAAAAGGATAAATATATCATAAGGAGCTAGAGAATATCTCTAGGCCTCAGGCATCTAGATCTCATCCTCAATCGAATACATCTAGGCATTTAGCTTTTGGCAAGTGTCCTTAATCCTCATGCCCAAGTCTGTGTGTATAAGATGGAGTTGTTCCATAATATGGGTTTTCATGCCCTATACCAAGTCCTCATATAAAGGTGTATAAGGTGCTGATAAAAAATGGTCATGCCTCATCAATTTCCTATCTCCATGTAGGCAGACTAGTAGTTAAACCACACCTAACAGCTCAGCTAAGTCTTCTGTGAAGTGGGCACCCTTTAACCCCAAGCCTCTTAGTTGCTCTCCGACTTGCTTGTCGAGCTCTATAGTTGTGACCAACCTATATCGTCTTAGTGACTGGGGATCTTTTTTTGTGATCCCAATGCTGATGTAGGTGTTGTCGTCCACCCAATACTATTATTGGAGAGCTATGCCCATATGTTACTTTGGGGCGCCTAAATTAAGTAGGAGAACTATGATGATGCCTTTACTAGGGGACCTATTGGCTTGGAAAATGGTGCTCTAAAATAGTTAGTGCAAGGTTATCGAATGTTGTGCATCATGGCCTAAAGTCCATAGAGCTCTATCTAATTTTTCTCACTGGCACTACCAATGTTCTTAAGATAAGAGACTCCAAAAACTTAGTAGAGGTAGCAGTGATAGGGTCATGAATGGATAAAGCCTTGGTCTTATTGCACTAATAAAGTGTTCCATCCCATGGTTTAAAATCTTAAGGATCTTTGTGACTCCATCAAGTGGGAGGCATAAAAGCTCGGTAAATTGAAGTAGGGATAGTTGATATTAGGTCCCAAGTGTCACAAACTATATCGTTGTAGTGTCACTGGGGTGGCCATTTTGAAATTAAAGTGTGCTCAAGAACACTAGGGTGATTATAAGGTAGGTAGAGTATCTCTAGATATAAAACTCATGGCATCCTACCTATATGAGTAATTGGTCGACCTACTCAAGGATGCCTAGGTTTTTTAGCATATAGCTATAGAGATAGCAGCCCCTAATGAGAGTGATGGTGGAGAGATGACAAAATCGCTTAGATTCCTTATAATCGAGGCAATTTGGGATAGCCACCTACTCAAGCATAGGTTGGTGATATAAGTGACTCTACTAGCATAGAGGTGGCATGATGTAGTATATAAAGAAAATGGATGTTATGGATATAGCTAAAAGAAGTGAAAAATGACACAAATGAAAATAACGAGGCTTAAATAGAAAATGGGCTCATATGGTTTTTTTTTTCCAAGGAAAAATGGCCATTTTGTGACCTTGAAAATAGCCATTTTCATGGCATCAAAATGACCATTTTCTCTTGTAGGAAATGACCATTTTTATCAAATTTGAAATGCCTATTTCCATAGATAAAATGGTTGTTTTGGAGCAAAAAATAGGAGTTTCAGTGGTAAAAATATTAATTTTTGGCCTCTTAGGCTATAAATGCATCTATGCATGCATATATCCTCGTGCCACTTGGGTTTTTTTTTTCTTTTTGTATCAATGGCTGACAAATCACTGATCTTCCTTCCACATGGACAAATTCTACTTTGGATCCATTTAATGGCTTGAAATTTCTTCGAAAGGTCTGACTTGATCTATCTTTTATGAAGGATGTAACCCACTTTTGAGACCTGTAGTTTCACATTTTTTATTCTCTCATCAAGAACTGTGCCCCTTTGCTTAAGAGTTTTCTATAATCTAGAGGTGTCCTATTCATTCGAGATGCCACCTTATTATCCTAACTATGTTACCCACTATCCGTATAAGGTGGTTGATGCACTTATGGTACTTTTATCATTAGTAGCTAGATAGGTCTTAATATGAGAGCCCATCTTTTGAACTCATTACTTGTTTATTCTAATAGTTATACATATTACCTGTATCTATATACAGTTGTATACTTGTTCATTTTCTTCACTAAATACTTCATCATTACTTTTAAAGGCCACTTTAGAGGCTATCAACTATTTAGTGTGATAAATGACATAGCTAAAAGCTGAAACCATTTTCCCCTAATCCTTGTTGAGAAGTCTGGTGAAGCTAGTTTCTTCCATAGGAGCCTACTTCTACTTTAGGTATTTTTCGAATAAATGATTCTCTAGTTTGTTTTTTACTTAGAAAGCCCTTTCAAGTTTTTAGTCCTAATAGACTATTTAAGGATAGACTACCTTCGATGGCTTTTCACCCTATCCTTATCTTGACTTGTGCTTAGAAAGCCTTTCCTAGTTTTTATTCCTAATAGCATTTTTTTAGGTTTGCTTGCATGAAAACTATACTTTTAAGATGATCCTCACCTTTATGTTCTCATGTCTTATAACCTATAGCATTTATTGCCTTATGGCATCATGTAACAATTTTTAGATGTTGAGCAATAGGACCTTTGATTAGGTGATGTAAATAATGACAATATAAATAATGACATCCAACTATGTTCCCTTAGTCAGCTTGCATAAAGTCACATTCTACATTCCTAACTGTTGTGTAAGTTAATTTGGTGAAACCTAGGGTATTATTACTCGTCCACTATCTTTTAGAATGAGAGACTTATCTGTAACTTTTGTTGCTAGATATCATGACTTGTTGAAGCATTTACCTTTGAAGGTTAATATTCCTCTTAAAGTGGCTTGTAACTTTTAGACTTTTGATGCATACTAAGAATGGGTGACTAGTTCTTCCACAGACAACCAAATTCGTTGGATGAAAATGAAAAGTGAGAGCTGTAATAAGAGATGGAAGATATGAAAATATAGTTTTTTATTGCTTTTTTGAACATGTATACAAAATAATGTCATCACTCTATTTCTACAATTTATAAGATGCTCAATTGAGCTTCTTAAAATGGTCTTATCTACTTGTATCATATTGGCATTTTATGATAATCACAACATTATATTAATGCAACAACACATTTCCTCATATAATTAAGGGAAATCTTTAATTACATTTAAAACTCCTATTGTCAATCAATCCTTACATGTTTCTTTGATTAACTATTTTCTCTCAGCCTCTAATTATCGTATATAATCTATTTTTTTGGTTTTCACCTTATCGGAGTACCCACTTTTAACAAGGCTATCCTTCTTTGGTTTTTAACCCACAGGGCTATTTTGCTCTTATATTTATCTTTAGTCATAGAATCATTTTATTCTATGAATATTTCAAGCTCCTTGTACTCATTTTCATCACAATCTATAGGATTGTAGTGCATTTTGATAATAATTGCTTAAGGATGAATTGTCCTTCCTAATTTGGTTTGAAATTTCCCTTTGGATTAGTTACACCTAGTCTTATCTACTTGAGGACCAATTTGCCTTCCTTTAACTTGTGTTCTTCACCCTTTTGCCAAAAAGGTCACGCCATCCTTTTTTGATGAACATGACTGTGATAATTAGCCTTTAACTGCTTCTCATCTAACAAGTTCAATTGTTGAAACCTTTGCTCAACTTAGGCTACTTTAGAAATCTCTACTACTAGAGCCACTTTTAATGACTAAAGATCAATTTCTATCAAGGCTACAACATCTATCCCATATATAATGGAAAATGGAGTGGCACTTATTGAAAGCTGAATAGTTGTCCTATATACCAAAAGAGCAAATGGAAGTCTATCAACCCTATCTCTATAAGTTATAACTATCTTATCTAGGATCTTTTTGACAATCTTATTTGCTTCTTCAACTACCTTATTGGCCTATGGTCTATAAAGAGTGGATTTATGGTCTTGTATCTTGTATTTCTATAATAGTACTTTGGCTTTAGTTTGAAATTGGACACTGTTATTTGAAAATATGTGTTGTGGAAGTAGAACCCGATATCTACAAATCAAATTTTTCTCTATAAACTTAGCCATCTCTTTTGTCCCTAACTTATTAAAAGATTCTTCTTTGATTCAGTTTGATAAATAGTCGATGGCTACCATATTGAAATAATGTTCATTTGAAAATATCAGATGTATTTTTTTGGTTATGTCTATCCTTTAAGCAAGAAATGGCTAAAGATATTATAGATTGTGCAGTTATGGTACTAGCACTTGTCTTAAGTCCTTATACTGCTAACACTTCTGGCACTTTTATATGTACTTTAAATAGTCATGGTACATAGTAATCCAAAAGAACTCTTGATGCATGATCTTTTTGGCTAACTTTAAACCATTCATGTGTGTGCCATAAGACCCTGCATTTATCTCTTCCATAACCCTCGCCACTTTTTCTTCTTCTAAACAATGGAGCTAAAAACCATCTACTTGCCTTTTGTATAAGACCTCATCTATAATGATAAACTAAATTCATATCTTTCTCAACACTCTTTTATCTTTGTCTATAGCTTCTTCAGGGAATTCCCCATTCTTTAAATAGTTCTTGATATCATAAAACCATTGTTTATGTTCTTCCTATTCTATTTCCATTTTCTATTTTGTCTCATAGCAAGGCTTTTCTAAACTAGAAATAAGTACTAGTTTCATGATTATTCCTTTTGGGTTATTACACATAGAGACCAAAATGGCTAATGCATTTGCTAGCTGATATTTATATCTAGGAACATGGTGAAAGGTACACATCTTGTATAGTCTACTGATGGATCTTAAGTGCTTAGCATAAGGCATCAATTTCTCTTTTTAAATGGTCTATTCCTCACTAGTCTACCAAGGATGAGTCTCCAAATACCTCAACCATCTTTACACTGAGAACTAATAATGCTTCGAGCGTAAATATGTAAGCTTCAAATTCTATCATGTTACTTGTAACCTGATACCTCAATTTTCTAGTTGATGGTAGCTTTTTTCCCTTAGGAATTATTAGAAGTACCTTTACTCCTACCCCTTTACTATTTACTGCCCTATAAAAGTACATATGCCACCCTTAGATTATGATTGGGGTTAAATTCTAGTATGGGAATTTGAACTCCAGTGACTCACATCCTAGTGGATGGTTTGTAATGCCTATAAAACTCAATTTCATGAATAGTACCTTTGAGGCATAAATAGTATCTCTCGATAAGCAGGGGGCACTTTGTGATACCCAGAAAAGGGGAGTACTAGTAACAAAACTTTGATGGGCTAGAAAATGATGAAAATGAATTAATTAAAAATTTTTATGGAACCAATAAAATCATTTTAGGTTAAAAACTAGTGAATAGTGACTTTAGTTGAGTTTGTGCCATGATAGCTCTAGGATGTGCTCGGATGGATATGAAAATACAATACCCTAAAGCTCAAAAATTCCAATTAGTCTATTGGTTAAGGAATTTTAATATTATAAGGGTGTTTGATATTTATTCAAAATTGCTTAATTATGTAGGTGAATAATGACCCTAGTTGACTTTGGAGTTTTGACCTGAGATTTTAAGGGTCCTTTAATAAGCATTATTGAGAAATTTTGGCACTAAAACCATTATTTTTTAGAGGTCTAGAGAAATTATTTTGAATTTTTGAAGTTTAAAACAAAATTGGATTAAAATGTAATGTTGGATCACTCTTTGGCATGATCCGAGCTATCCACAGGTTTAATATAAAAGGCATTTTCATATGTGAGAGGGACATATATCCCAAAGACCTTTCTTCCACCTCCCTTTACACTAGGCAAATGCTATTGCCATACACACACCTCTTCCATCTTTCTTCATTTTTTTTCTTTTCACACACTTAAACTAATAATTTTTATATGCTTTTTTTACCTCCATGAGCTCTTAAAGCCTTTCCAAGTGCTATAATTAAGAAAAAGTGGCTAAAAAGTGAGATACAAGTAAGGGGTGAAGAGTTCTAATTTTGAGTGTAAGGTTTTTAATCACAATTTTTATTTTTATTTCAGGTAGACTTAAGTGTTCTAAGAATAACCATGTGCTTAGATTTCAATTTATAGCTATATAGCATTTTTGGGAATTTTTCTAAGCCTTAATTGCGTATGTTTTAGGTCAAGAAAAAAGAATTGGTGAGGGAGGCCATTCAAAGGAGTAAAGTGATGAGAAAGGTTGTTTTCACACCCTAGGTATATGAAATTAATGTAATCTATATGTGTCATGATGTGTGTGTATGAATATGTATATGGAAGTGTGTATGGAAGTGTGAATTTATGTATATGTATGCATATTTAATGTGAAATGGGTATATGATTATGTTAGTATCAAAATAAGAAGGTTATATGCATGATTAGTATAGAAGAAAACCATGTCCATTTATGTGCTCATGGTTTAACTGAATGGTGTATGATGGCCATATGAAGTGTGCTTATATGTGTGATAAGTAATGACAAGGTGACTGGATGAATATGCAAGCATAAAAGTGTGTTCATATTAGAAGAACTGACAAAGGAAATAAAGGATGGCAAATATGTATTGTGTAGGATAAAATGTAGTAATGTGTGTTAAGCATGTAGAAAGTGACCATTTATTTTATGAGAATATGGCATGATATTGATGCATGTACATAAATGAATTAGATGGAAGAATGCAAGTAAATATGATGATAAGTAATGGCATTCATAATGATATTGAGGTATGGAAATATTGGTGATGATAATGTGAAAACAAGTGAAAATGGAATGAATGGTTTGATGATGATGATGACATGAGAATATAAGTTATGAAAATAACCAAATAAATAGTGATTTACTTATAATGTGTTCCATAATTGGGGAAATGTTTTTAAGTGCAAGTGTGTACATCAATGTGAGAATGTTAGTGATATTATGAGTATTGATAAATAACTTACAACTATGTTATTAAATTAATAATAGAAATTGGCGCATATTAATTAGACACATTAGATAGGTTGATCGATTAACTAAGGAGTTAGCAACTGTTAGGGGTTTTGGTTCTCTTGGGCTATTGCCTACATGATTGAGAAGGCGGGTGTAGCCACTGAGGTTATATTAGTGAACCTTACACACTCCAGTATTGGGAGGTCCTATAGGGCTAATCACTGATATCCACTTGATTTGATGACTGGGATTTAGGAGGTCTTATGGGGCTAATCCCTACTATCCTTACTATTGTTAGGAGGTATACTAGGACTGATCCTTACCACTCTGATTTGAGAGGTTTTCATGAATTAATCCCTGCTATCGAATGGATTTGGTAGGTACAGCTACTAGGTTTAAAATATGGGTCAATCCACAATCTAGATCCCGTTATCCAATGTCTATAAGTGTAGTCTTTCTAGCATGGGCCTAAAATAGAATAATTGAAATAAATATAAATGGTAATGATTGGAATGAATTAATGATATATTTGGCATGAGTAAAGTACTAGATATAACTTGGCAAATTTAATTAGACTATAAGACATATTCATAATGATGTAAGAAAACTGACTAATATGTAATAGAATTTCATATAAATGAATCTACATATTCATGTGATTGGTCTGGTACATGAGTAATGCATAATTGTGTATGTGTGGCATACGTATACAAGATTAAATTCACTATTATGTTTATACTCAACGTGTCGATGTTCTGATGTCCATATTGTATATGGTAGAAGTGGTCTAGCCTCAAGGCGTGATATGCAACTGATTAGCTTTTTGAGGTGCATTTCTATCTTTTTCTGGGTATGTATAATGTTAGGCACTTATGCATAGCAGGGATTGGGTTCAAGATATAGATGTAATTAAACATATGTTTTAGAATACTATAGCTAGTAAATGTTAAACTAAACTACTTAATGGATGCTTGTATCTAGATTGTGCATGGATCTATATATAAAATATTGCATGCTTGAATGATGGTGGGTTTGAGACTTGGTGCTATATGATTGCAATGCTAAGATTGGCTATTTGATTAAAGTATTAAATGGCTCTAAGAGTTTGGGATACTGTTAATGATGGATATAGAAGTGTTTTTAACAAGTTTAAAATTTTTGGTTTTGACCCGGGTAGCCGTTATGCTGCCTAAACTTTTATGAATTATATTTCTATCCCACAAATAGTTTTACAAGTCATCTTTAGATATTATGAGAGTAACTTGAAATTAGAATAAGGAAATAATGATCAAATAATGCCAAGGTAGACAAGGCTATAAGTGTTAAATGAATGGCTGTTAGGGTAGAAACAAGATATGAGACCTATAGGAAGTAGCATCTCTTATCGTGTTCCTTCAAAAATCGGGTAGAAGGTGTTACATTTAGTGGTATCAGAGTCTGTTTCGGCATTTATAGGCCTAGTATGCTTGAGTGCCATGGTTTAGGGTTATATACCCTATAAAGCTATACTGTATAAGGCTAATTATTTGGTTTCTTGTAGTCGTCTACTATGAGTGAATTAACCCCAGAAAAATGAAGGGAAGAGGTGGCAAGCCATACCCCCACTACTATATATAGATCAAAAGCTATTGCAGTAATGCTAGTGCCAAGTGATGTAGCACACTAGCCACAGGCATAAGCCTCACTAGTGCTCTTATAGTAGATTGTAGAATTGTTGAGGCATACTTCTGATAGTACTCTACCACCACCTCTACTAGCACCTCTACCACCCCCAATAGCCTTATGGAAGACATATATAAAAAGAGTAAAAAAGAAAGAGGCCTTGGATTTTTTGGGATCAGTAAAGGAGGATGCTAGGAGAGCTGAGTATTATATAGAATAGACTATCATGATACTAGAGCAGCTTGAGTGCATCTTAGAGGAGAGTCTAAAATGTGCCACCTCACTCCTCTAAGAAAATGTTTTCCATTAGTGGAATACCACACAGAGAAGGAAAGTTGTAGCTAATTTTACATAGGAGTTTTTCTTAAAGAGTTTTGGAAGAGATATATACCTGAGTCCTATAGGGATAAAAAGAGGCAAAAATTCATGAACTTGAAATAGGGACAAAAATATGTATTGAAATATGAAAAAGACTTTTCTAGATTAAGTAGATGTGTGAAAAAGCTTGTTCCCAAAGAGGATGAAAGATGTAAAAGGTTCAAAAAGGGCCTCACTATAGAGTTATAGATGTATATTTCCACCACTCAGATTTGAGAGCTTTTTGCACTAGTATTAGTAGCATATGTTATGGAAGAGATGGTAAAGGAGAAGAGAGACCTTTTTTATAGAAAAAGTGATAGTTCACAGCTGGCTAGACTAGTTTAGCACTTATGGTAAGCAAGAAGCAGATGGAGTCTTAGACCACATAGAAATCCAAGAGATAGCGACAAGCACAGATGTCAGGTTAGGCTTCTCAATCTAGCCCTTGACCTCTACAACATGTCTCCAGTGTCCTAGTATACATGGTGATGAGTGCACTGCCACTATATGCGATGTATAGCAAAAAGTATTAGGGACTATGTTAGTGTAGAGATTATATACTTTTAACGGGGACAAGAGTGGTTAGTGGAGTCACCACCTAGCCTCTACACCAAGACCTTTGACTTTTTGTACTAGAAAGGTTCATAATTTAGATCTTATTTATGCCTCAATAATATGTGTTCAGGTCACGAGCACTAAATGTTGGCCTTCCTTTTTCCTCTTATGGGCTAGTTAAATGGAAATAATCGAGGACTAGACTTAAATCTCACTCCTTAAGTCTCAAAAGATGAGAAGTAGATTTGAGGAATATAAATCATTCCTACTTAATTAGCCTAGGAAGAGCAAGTTAGGCACCATAAAGTAGGAGTTGGTACCCAACCAAAGTTGGGAAACACGTTGTAGGGCTAAAACTAGAGTGGTTCGAAACCTTACTCTTATTTATACCTCAAGTTAATATGGAATTTTGATTTGAATTTATAATATTATCAATTTTCTTCAAGTAGGTTTTAGGTGTCAAAATCAATCACATTTTCACATAATGGAATAACAGAACATATTTATAGAAATAAATAAAATGCTTTAAATTAAATAATTTCATATAAGAAATCGGGCAATTGATTATTTTGAGACTTTGGTTCTCACATACTTATTTTTATTAAGGAAAAATCCAAACCCATTTTTATTAAGAAAAAACTGATTGAATTAAATATCAATGGTTTAGTGGCTAAATTAATTATTTTAAGAACTTCGGTTCTCGCATGCTTATTTTTAGCAAACGGATCTTTATCATACATAAAATCGGGTAGTTAATTATTTTGAGAACTTTGGTTCTCGCATGCTTATTTTTAGAAAATGGATTTTTATTATTCGTGACCTTTATTGAGGAAAAATCAAAATCCATTTTATTAGTAAAACACCAATTAATTAGATATAAAAAAAACTTAATTATTTTTTATGGCTTGCAAAATTCATTTTCCTACGTATTACGACATACTTGGAATATACAGGGAAACTATTAGACTAAAAAATAAAATACATGGAAATCACCTAAAATATATTCTAACCCAAAAAATATAATAACATAAATTACATGAAAATCACCTAAAATACAATCTAGTGATGTTTGATAAAGAAAACAAGCAAGCAGATTAAATCAACTGCAACACATCAAATAACTCGCACCACAACAAGATCAGAACATTATAATTATAAATAACAGTTGGAAAAAAATAATAAAAAAATTAGATCGCTGCAAAAATATCACAACAACAATGATAATAAATCACAAATCTATAGATCTAATAAGTTACTGCACCTAACTAGCAGGTGGATAAAAGAAAAACTAAAAAAGAAAGAAAAGGAAAAGTAAAAGAATGAATGAATGGCTCACTATGTATAATTGCCTTCAGGAAGAAAACATATCAAAAAGATAGAACCCATAGATAAAAAATCTTCCAAAATATTAAAAAAATGGTGTTTAGAGCATAAATGTTTTGCTTTTTTCGAGACCCAAAAAAGCCAAGAGAGAAAAGACATCATTTTGTTGAGGTAAATTAGGCATTTCAAATAAGTATAAAATGGTCATTTTGATGTTGAAACGATTATTTTAGCCAAACATGAAATAATCATTTTAAGGCTGGAACGGCCATTTTAAGCCGAAACAACTCCGTTTTGCCTAAAGGCAAAAATTGTGTAAAAAATGTAATTTTTTGAAATGAGCCCTCAGTACACTATAGACACCTATTTTTCTTGCAATTTATGTCACACCATAAGAATTTTTGGGCTGGGCAAAAACCTTTTTCATTTAATTTTTAATAAAAAACTTTTAGATCTTTGGATTAGACGTTAACATCCTTATTCCTCAAAACTTAGTCCTTTTCTTTATCATTAGGCAATCTAAACATGGGACCCCTAGAAATCTAGTGTCTACAACATGCCTTCCATTTCATATTGTAACATTTAATAGTCCCATATCAAGCAAGCATGCATTATATTTAAGCATCAATATCACCTTTGCATGTATAAGAGGTAAATTACAGTATTTTAAAGCATAAAATGAACATATTGATATTTTCATACATGTAGAAATTATGTCATTGATTAATTATGATATGACCTAACAATTACCCATAATTCTCTAGGAATTTTTGGTAACTACCTAACTCCAATCTTTAGGAGATTGGTCTTTATTAAAATACAACTTTTCTTATGACTTTTGATTAAAGAAAGCTTGAATTAATTTTATTATTTAAACATCAATTAATTATGTAAAAAATCATTTGATGTGAAAGTTAGATAATTGGCTTGTAAATGAAGTTATTTAATTTATTATTCTATGATTAGATAGAGGAGGATCAATCCTCTACTTAGGCATTAGTGGCTATAATTTTCCTTCTTTTGTGAGCTTATTTAGGCACTAAGATAAGGGTTTACCAAATTTAGAGAACTAGCGAGTTCTAACATTTTTTACATTAGTGGCTTGGCTTGAATTATCATCTTAATAATCAGGTTTCCCATTCTTCTTGAATCCTTTATTCTAAAGGGCTAGTATAAGATTGATAGTTATGTCTTTGAGCCATTCCCATATGGTAATGCATTTAGCAGAAAGCCCAGCATTCATATAACTATTAGGATTCTTGATACACATCTTGATTTGGTCAATATCATCTAGCTTCTTTCTCATTTTGAGCACCTTGTCCCTCTATTATTCCAAATATCTACTAAAGGTTTCATCAGGCTTTTGGCGCACCAATTGTAAATATTTGAGGGTTACTTCCATAGTTGCATTATTTGAGTATTGCTTGTTGAATCTATGAGCCAATTCTTTCTAGTTTACTTTTTCTTCTTTTCCATTTTATGGTACCAGTCTAGGGCTTGCCCAATTAGAGACATACTAAACAAGATCACTATTTAAGCTTCTGACAAATTGGTAGACCTCATGGCTACTGCATACTGCTTCAAGTGAGTCCTTGGGTTAGAAGTTCCATAAAACTTATTTAAATTTGGCATCTTAAATATATGGGCCATGGCATGATTAGACTTTAGACTGATGTCTTCTAGATTGATATCTTTACCCCCAGTCACTAGTGACTCATGCCCTTTAGCCTTTCATTTAGTTCTTTGATAGAATCATCCTTATCATATTTGGTGGTAGAACTTTATTATAGTTAGCCTTAATAAGGGGTATTTCTTCATCAGAAAGCTAGTCATCCTCTATATTTTTCTTCCTATTATTAGCAATAAAAGTTTGGCCTTTTTCTTATTAGGTATTCATGCTTGATAATGCATTGGATATGGTAACCATCATCCCTTTCTCTATATCCTAGAGGACTTTATTTAGCATGGTCATCATCACTATTTCATCTTTAGACATTATTGTTCTCTTTGGTGGGTTGTAAATGGATCAATGGTGGCTACAAAATAGAGGGTTAGTGATGATGCATGTAATGTGTGCCATATGCATGAATGGTATAAATGTGTGGATATATGGTGTGAATATGATGTATGAGTAAGATGTTAATGATCCTTTACAAGATAATAGCCTTTGATGCATGGTTAATGTGTTATGTACTTAATACATGAGTATTAGGATAAAAAATTTAAAAGTTGACGAGGTACATATGGTATACAAAGTCTAAGTCATGTAGTAGATTTAGTGCTTTGTATATGCATTAAAAGCATGATATACACATAGTACATAAGAAGGATATAAAAGAGAAGGATGTAAAGTTTATGTTATGTAATAGGTACAATATTATACATGTGTATAAAAAAAGGATACATGTTAGATGTATAAGGGAAAACACGAGCAATAAGCCATCTAACCTTATTACACCTATACACATGGTTTTAGTCATTCTTCCTAGGTAGGTTTACCTATGAATTATTAGGGGATGCATAGGTTTGAATATGGGCTTAATTTGGCCTAATGGCTTCTCATATTTAAAGTGTAAGCAAGGATAATAGCCTATAACATTTAAGTCTTATTTTAAGTTAAATTAGTTTGGGCCTATTCCAAATAAAAGGCACAATAGAATTGCTTCCACTTCAAATAAGGTTAAACATAATAGGGCCATATAACAATTATAATGTAATCACAATCTTTTAGGGTTATATAACCTAGGGGAAGTTGCTAAGTTTGACTATATGGGCTTATGGTTTGGTCAAAAGTTTATCGATTCCCATAAATAGAGGTCCATTCTCATGAGTCTTTCCAACCAAGGATAATAAAGATCGATTAGCTCACCTTTTCATATACCCAAAGGCATAAGGCTTATATGTGATGGATATGCTAGCCTTTCTTCATTCATTAATGAAAATAGAGTCATGGTTCACAATAGCATCTTAGGTAAAAGGGAGACAATTTATATAGGATGTAATGCATGGGATTGATAAAAATTAGAATATTAGATGGCATATTATTTGGGCACTTTCAAATTGAGATTCTCAGTCCTTAGCCAAGTCGCCACTATTGAAATTATGTATTTGTATCAGGGTCAAGAGTGGTTAGTGGAGTCAACACTAGGCCTTTGCACTAAGACCTCTGATATTTTATACTAGAAAGGTTTAAAATTCAGATTTGATTTATGCCCTAATAATATGCCTTATATTTTATACTGTAATGTTTATCAATCCCATATCATGCGAGCATGCATTATATTTAAGTGTCCATATCACCTTCGCACGTATAAGAGGTAAATTACAATATTTTAAAGCATATAATAAAGATATTGATATTTTTATACATCAAAAAATTCAGATCATTGATTAATTGTGACATGACTTGATAATTACCCATAATTCCATAGGAATTTGTGGTAACTACCCAACTCCCATCTTTAAGAGATTGGTCTTTATTAAAATACAACTTTTCTTGTGACTTTTGATTAAAGAAAACTTAAATCAATTTTATTATGAAAACATCGATTAATTATGTAAAAAATCATTTGATGTGAAAGTTAGATAATTGGTGTGTAAATCAAGTTATTGAACTAATTATTACAACCCAAAATAAACTAAAAGATATAACAAGTACAAAATAAAAGAAATAAAGAAAAGCACTTGAATGATCCCATTTATACATGTATGAGTTCATGCAGACTCTATGTAGCTCTAGCTAATGTCTGTGAAGACTACTGCTTATAAGGGATATTATATCCATCCAAATCTCTACTCTAGTGAGAAAGATTACTTGTATACAAGTCAAAGGAAGAGATTTAATGATACTACATAAAGGATTCATATAGACTCATAAAGAAGACAAGAAACACAAACACATGCAAAAATGAAATTCAAAGTAAATATTCATGCATACTACATTCCTCATAAAAGGAAGTCCATGCAAACTTAAAGATAGAATATACAAGAATGAAATAAGATCATCAATACAAATTACGTTCCTCATGAGAGGGAGTCCATGCCAACTTAACAACAATTTCAGTATGTCAACAATATACACATTATAGGATGGAATATTTAAACAACATGATAACATCAGTGGAATATGTCAATATAGTAAACAAAATACATAGAAGTATGATAAAAAAGACAAATAAGACATTATTATCTATCCTAAGTCAGTGCGGACCACATGTCATATACATATCAAGAAGATAAGTTTGTACAAATGTTAGCATGCTTACAAATAAGTTTGTGTGATAAGGATGAAAATTACAAAATATTTATGACATAATAATGGTCAATTATACATAGTTAAACAACTTAAAATTTTGATCTACTCCTTTAATCAAAGTGGGGATTACATAGAATCACCTTACTTGTGATCAATCCTTAAAGATCATAGGTCTATGAAAAATAATATCAATTATATAAAGAAGAGACCTTAGATATTACCTTTTGAATAAACTATTCACGTAATAGCACAAAAGTGTAGGAGTATAGAAATAATTATTTTAGGTCAGGCTAATAGGAATAGTAGATTAAATCCAGGTTAGAGTCCTCTCCTAGACTCATGAATGAGTTTCTTGGCTACAGTGAATTTTCTTTTTAACCTCCCTCTTCCTCATACACAAGAAAGGTATTTATAGGCTTAGGTTTAAGAGTTTCCCATCTAAAAGAAGTAGAATTGTAATAGG
>CANXYI011927476.1:0-10917 GCA_948208565.1 Hura crepitans | reverse complement strand
ATATAAACCAACGTTCTTACAATATGCTCATCAAATTATAAGAAAATAAGGAAAATCTTATGTGCTATTAGACTTACTAGAAGAAGAAATATTTTCCACAAAATCATGAGCTCGAACAGATTTAGCCACCTCATGAGCGTTAAAAACTAACTCTCTCAATTTGTCGGCATACCTCTAGCTCAACCTTTTGATCATCATATAATTGACTCCTATGAGCTATCCATCTCTCAAGGGCAACCAATCATTTTCCTCTATTCCTAAATAATGTCTTGAAGAAAAAGAAAAGGTGAAATTATATGAATAATTATATTAAGTTTTTTAGCATAACGTGTATACACATAAGATAGAAATTGCATGCACTGGGTTTAGGAGTCTACACCATAAGCTCGATATTCAAACTAGTGATGAGACCACCTGTATACTCTAAAGACTCCTTTGGGCACTACAAGTACTGAAAAGAAAGGTTAAATCCAAAATAGCTAGGAGAAAGTTAGAAATGCATAATAAGTAAGAAGAAACATACCCAGTTAGCTACAGCAAGAGTGAATGGGGGTACTCTAATGAGGAACTTAACTCACTATGCTTTGAAATCTAAGAATAATTCTCAAAAGTAAGAAAATAGTTATGTGTTAGACACATATATTCCACCTTCTCTAATTAATGTTCCTGCTAAAAGTAAAAAGCTTTTTTAAAAGTACATAGAGATATTAATGGCAATATGATTGCCTCTATGTCTCTTAAACTTTAAAAAGAGCATGGGCATGTGGATGCTCATTATTTATCATCTTATGGAATAAATAGATATGAGATATCTAAAATGTTAGTCTATTAGAAGATAGTAGAGGACACTTCAACCTTATGGGTTGAAAATATTGGGCTTTAATTCTATGTCTTTTTTGTGATATATTTAAAATTAAAAGTTAATTTTGTAATCACAAGGCATGATAAACTTGATTAAAAATTTTCTGTTAGGAATAGAAATTGTAATCTATTTAGTTGAAAGCCTATGGAAGTGCGAAGAGACTAATCCTCGAAGGGGACATTGTAAAGCATGTCAAAAGAGAGCATGTTGATGCTTCAACTTTCAGTATTAATGTTATTGAGATCAATACTAATACTGCTATTGATAATCACACATGGTTAGTGGATACCAAATGTTGTTCTCATTTAGTTACTGATTTGCATGTACTAAAGAGCAGTAGTAGGCTGAACAAGGGTGATATGGACCTACACATAGCAAAATGGAGCAAGAGTTGATATATTGGATGTAAGAACTTATTACTTAGATTTCCCTTTAAGATTAGCATTAAAACTTAATAATTGTTATTCTGTTCTTTCTTTAGACAAGAATATTATTTCTTTACCTTGTCTTGTTAAACAAGATTTTGATATTTCTATTAATATGAGCAAGGGTTGCTCAATTTATAAGAACAATGTTTTATATTGTTCTACTTCTAGTGTTAATGGAATTTATATTCTTGATAATCAAAAGGAGATCTACAACATTAATACCAAAAGACTTAAGACTTATAGTTTGAAATCATTTTTCTTGTGGCATTAATAACTTAGCCATATAAACGAGAAATAGATGACTAAGTTGCAAAAGTCTAGTGACCTAAGCTCGTTTGATTATGAATCAATTGAAAGATGCAAATCTTTTTTATTGGGCAAGATGACAAAGAAACTTTTTTACTAGAAATGGTGAACATGCTAATAGTATTTTGCATTTATTACATTCAGATCTAACATAGCATTGAGATCTAATATGAGGAGTTTATCTCAAAAATATAATATATCTTTATTTAAAGAATCTTTTATCAGAGTGAAATGCAAGTATGAATGAAATTCATAAGGGCCTTTTAGGAATGAAGATGTAAATATTAGAACTAGTATGTTTTGGCCTTAATTAGACATACTAAATTGAGTATTGAGTTGAACCGAGTCCATTATGACACCCATTACCTGATCTAATCACTGAACCCAAATAAAGAGTGACATATAACTAATATTTGAACTGATAGAAAGCCATTAAAATTTAAAATCTTATTTTAGAACTCAATTGAAATCATTACAAAACACTTTAAAATGTGAATTATCAAAAACCATTTTAATAGTCATACTATTAGGGTCCTCATGTCAAAAATTTGGTAGCATAATGTAAATCTGAGGATGCTATCCCATATAATAACCTATAAGAAAATACACTTTCATAATATCCAAACATTTCAACCCTACTTCATAATCCTTCTAATTACTCTAATCACATTATCAAAAAAACATTAATCTAACACAAGGAAAAGATATCATACACTATTAAAAACATTTATAGACACTTTAGTTATGTTTAGAAACTTTATTAAAAGAGTTTGTAAAACTATATACAAGACATGCCTAGGCCTAGTCCCTTTATACATATATGAGTGCCTTTAATATGTACATCGCATAATAAATGCAAAAGCGACAAAATACTAAAGGATCTTCTCTTGATCTATGCTTTTAATATTAAGGCTTTAGCTTTAATCAGTTCTTTCACCTATGTATTGTAAACAACGATGAGCTAAGCGATATGTTTAGTGGTGTAATCAAATTAATATACCTCCACATATATTCATGCATTAATACATTCTTGTTTTTATACATCTTTGCATTCATGTATTAATAACCCATACAAGATAAGCATAAGATTATATGACATATAGAAAACATTACATACATATAAACTCAACATGCATTATCATAACCATGATCACAATACATATATTTACTTTACCATTTAGTTAATGTCTCATATCCAATAATAACATGCATTATATGTAAGACAACATAATCTATAGCACACATAGCATATCAACATCATATTCTTACATCTATTTTATTATTAATATAATAACATTATTTTATCATCAATTATTTACCAAGTTTATAAATCATTGATCATATTTTTACCATACTTTATTATCCAATTATTTGCTTTACTTTGCATATACTTAAGAGACAATTGCCTAAAACCAGATAATGAGACTCTCTAGCCATAAAGGCTATATATATGTGTAGTGGCCCCTAAGGACCAATATAGCTACTGCACTAGTCTAGGTATGTGTAGCGACTCATTTGAACCTATATAACCACTACACTAGCCTAATGGTGTACAGTGGCCTCTCTAGACCTATCCAACTACTGTACTAGTATAAATATATGATGATATCTAGTTATATGTGTAGTAGCCCACTTGGACCTATATGACTACTACACCAGCCTAAATATGTGTAGTGGCTCTGCAACCTTATACAGCTACTACACCACCTAAATTATAGGTAGTGGCTCTGTAGACCAATATAACTACTACACAAGCATAAGGGCACTAAGGTACCCTAGTAGCTGCTATCTATCTCTAGTTGAACCACTAACCTATGTAATCTAGATTGTCTAATTGTATAGGCCAATCGTCATATTTGTTTATGTTTCATTGCCTTAAGTAATTTGAATTTTTAACCATTTTGTGGTTAACATATAACCTTAGGGAAAATGCTATTGTTCTTATATCTATAGTTCTCAATTAAGCACTATTCATGCTTTATATGTCTATATGTCTATATGCCATATTATATCTATAATCGCCTTGTCCATCATATTTCACAACATCATCTTATATGCATATTATCAAAGCATTTTCAGATCTCAAATCTTTATGTCATGTTATCTTCTTTCATGATAATATGTTTAATCATACATAACCTTGCATGTATTATATGTAGCAACCCTTACATCTTCCATAGCTTACCATATAGCCACCATATATATATCATGGCATAATGCTTCTACCTAAATTATTTAGCTCATGTGATCATTTTGCAAGTATAAGCCTAATTTATGGTTATACCTCAAATCATATACATCATTAACAAATTACTTTACATGTTATTCAAGCACTATCACACACATAGAACATGTACTATCATATCCCTATACATAATGTTTGTATAGCTAATCACATACCACAACTTAATTCCATATAGCATAATTCATTGTTTAAACATGTTCAAACCATTATGTTATCCCTTATTAACTATTCAACCAACACTAATGCATAACCTAAACATTTACCAAACTTTACATACATAAGTCATATAATACTTCACAAATTACACAACCATTAAAACATACTTTAGGTTATATTTATAAGTCATTCCTTTTATGTTTCATGCTACATATGATTTAGTCGTACTCTAATAATTTAACACACCTTGATTTCTTTGTGTAAAACATACATAATTACTAATTACATAATCAATTAATACTATGTCACTCTTATTATCACAACTCACACTATAATCACATGAAACACAACTTAAGCACAATAGGGAAACTTTTGGCCATAACCTAACACCTAATCAACCTATCCATTAATTCATGCCTAACTTAAACATCATACATTATCATACTCTTATTACTCTAACCAACTTCACTATAACATCATAACGCATATACATGGCCAAATTAGCATTAACACATTAATACACCCTTACATGGACCATTTGGCCAACACAAGAATTATGCTCCAATTCACTAATCTCTTAACTTATACACTTAATTACACATACAAACAACATTATAACACCATTACAAGGTACTCATTAACATAATTCATCAAATTCAACCATTTACATACACTAACATACATATAAACATTAGGGTCTTTCACACACATCATATACTAAATCAATTACACATACTAATAAGTGCAAATATACTATAATTACTCCCTTAGATCTTTTTCTTGACTTTATCTTTCACTTGTTTGACTTTCTTTACAAAAATATTATTGGAACAAAACTTAAAAATCTATATAAATTCATATAAAAGCAGAAAAACTCAAAACAAACTTTATAATTATGTTTTTAGGCACCTAAGAGACCTTAGAAAAATATAAAAACCTATAAAAACTCACCACATCAATTTTGAGTCACTATTCACCTCGTATTCTATATGCAAAAATCTTGCTCTTTAACCTTGTTTTCTTGCTATTAGAGGTGTGATAATGCTTTAGAGGTTGAAAATGGTTGATTTAAGGTGTGATTATGGCTTTAGATTAAGAGAAAAAAGAAAAAAAAATGGTGGATTTAGGGTGATAGAAGTCATTAACTATGAGAGAAGAAAAGAGAAGATCGTTATTCAACATTTGACCTATTTTGATGACTTTGACTCCCCTTATATAAGGCCCTTAAATTCGAGGACTAAAAATGCTCCTTCTCATCCAATGGCTCTTATAATTCCATCCCATATTCATTCTTTTAAATATGTTCTTTCTCTTATTTTAGACCTTATTTAAAACTTCTAATGAACCCATAGAACCTCTTAAAACATAACTCAAATGGCACAAAAAATCCACCCTTAAAAACTAAGAAAAACTTATTAAACACAATACTTTTATCTTCACTCTATTTTTAAAAAATACTCTTTAATGTTCAAAAATTCCAATTCTAATTCCAATGGATTATTTGGAATATTTAAGTATTAAGTTATATCAATCCAGGATCAATTTGAGCAAAAATAAAATATTTTATGGCTTAGCTAAAACTAGGTTACTATTCATACAACACTATTGTAAAATCTCTACTATTGTTTTTAACCATCTTAATGACTTTGTTCTTATTCAAAAATTTATCCAAAATTATATTATGATTAATACCTCCATCTAATCACTTTCATTTATCCTGAGTTTTGAGAATACTGTTCATATCTTGAGAAGTACTATTCATAACATTGGGATTCTCGGGCATTATAATACTTCCCCTCTTAAAAGAAATATCATCCTTAAAATTACCTGCTACAAATAGATGTGGACACTACTTTTTCATCTTAGCTCTACTTTTCTAGGTTTCCTCTTCCACGTTATGATTCCTCCATAGTACCTTTACCAAAGGCAATGTCTTATTATGTAACTCTTTCACCTATTAGGCTAAGATCTTTACTAGTTCTTCTTCATATGAAAGATCGGGTTGTATCTCCACTTTTTCTACTAATAAGACATGTGAAGGATTTGATATGTATCTTCGAAGCATTAAAACATGAAACACACTATGAATCTGCTATAGCTCTAAAGGCAAAGCCAATTTATAAGCTAGTGGTTCCACATGCTCAATTATTTCATATGGACTAATGAATCTCGCACTTAACTTACCCTTTGTACCAAACCATATAATCTTCTTCTAAAGAGATACCTTGAGAAACACTTTGTCTCCTACTTTATAGTAGATATCTTTTTGCTTTAAGTTTGAATAGGATTTCTATCTATCTAAAGTTGCCTTCAGTCTATCTCCCATAATTTTTACTTTTTCTTCTGTATCTTTTATTAGATTTGGTCTCTAAACTTGTTCTCACTTAACTCACTCCAGCATAAAAGAGTTCTACATTTTCTTCTATGTAAGGCTTTATAATGAGCTATGCCTAAACTTGTTTGATGATTGTTATTATATGCAAACTTGGTTAAAGAAAGATAAAAATCCTAACTTCCTTTGAACTAGATAACATAACTTCTTAACATATCCTCAAGCACTGATAAAACATGTTTCAATTTAAGCACCACATAAAACTTGGTAATAAAATCACTCATGTCTTTCTAACTAACCATCTATCTAGGGATGAAATGCCAAACTAAAATTTAATCTAATGCCTAAGGCATTATAAAACTTCTTCTTAAACCTCAATGTGAACCTCAGGTCTTAATCAAATATTATAGAAGATGGCACTCTATACAATCTCACTATCTTATCAATGTATAGCTATGCAAGTTTCTCCAAAATGAATTGGTATGAAATTTGCAAACTTGGTTAATCTACCTACCACTACCCAAACTAAATCACACTTATTCCTTAACATGGGTAGCCTAACCATAAAATCTATAGTGACTCTATCCTATTTCTATTTTGGTATTGCTATTGGATGAAGCAATTTAGATGGAACTTAATGCTCAACCTTGACTTATGGATAAGTTAGGCATTTGGTCTCTAACTCTGATACATCTTTCTTTATACCATGCCACTAATACAAAGACTTTAGGTCTTGGTATAACTTAGTACTACTACGATGCATGGCATAAGGAGTATTATGTGCTTCCTACAAGACCAGCTTCCTCAACTCTATCACATTTGGCATACATATCTGGTCATGATAATACAAGCAACCATCACTCTAATTTTAAACTTAGAGAACTTCCTATCTTTGATAGAACCCATAACTTCAACAAGCTTGCCATCTTATTTCTATGCTTCTTTTACTTGTTAGAGCAAACTCAGTCTCACATGCAACTTAGCTAATAAAGAACTATCATCCATATAGCTTTCATTGCCAACATAAACTTTCTGTTAAAAGCATCAGCCACTACATTAGCTTTCCTCAAATGATAGTCAATAAGGCAGTCATGATCCTTAATTAACTCTATTTATCTCCATTGTCTTAAGTTCAACTCTTTTTACATAAAGAGATACTTTAAACTCTTATAATGTGTATACACATAGCATTTCTCTCCATATAGATAATGCCTCCAAATCTTTAAGGAAAAAATAATAGTAGCTAGCTCTAGATCACGTGTCAGATAATTATTCTTATAAGGCTTTAATTGTCTCAAAGTATGGGCAACCAATTTGCTTTCTTGCATCAATACACAACCTAAAACCATTCAAAAATGCATTATTGTAGATGGTAAAATCCTTCCCTAATGTTAGCTAGGTAAGAATAAGAGCCTTTATCAATATGGTTGTCGGCTTATCAAAACTATCTTGACACTTATCATCTTAGTCGAACTTAGCATTTTTTCTCATAAACATGTCATAAGTGCTATAATGATTGAAAAACCCTTGACAAAATACCTATAATAGTTAGCTAAACTAACAAAACTCTTAAACTTAGTTGTGTTTCTAGGTGGCTTCCACTCCATAATTTCCATTATCTTACTTGAATCGACTTAAATGCCATTTGTTAAAGCTATGTGTTCTAAGAAATACACTTCATCTAGCAAAAACTCACACTTACTAGGCTTGGCATAAAGCTTTAATGTCCACAAAACAAATCTCAAGTGCTATTCATGTTCTACTTTATTGTTAGAATAGACTAAGATATCATCAATAAGCACTACAACAAACTAGTCAAGATATGGTTGAAAGATTCAATTCATGACATCTATGAAAAGCTGCTAGAGCATTGGTAAGCCCAAATAGAATTACCAAAAACTAATAGTGCCTATATCTAGTCCTAAAAGGTATATTTGGCACATCTAATTCCTTAAAGCTTAACTGATAGTATCCAATCTTAGACAATCCTACCACTTTAAGCTGATCGAACAAATAATTGATGTTGGGTAAAAGATACTTGTTCTTAATAGTCACTTTGCTTTGTTGCCTATAGTCTACACATAACCTCAATAAACTATCTTTCTTTTTTACAAATAGAATTGGTGCACCCTATAGTGATATATTTAGCTTGATGAACCTTTTGTTTAATAGCTCTTACAACTGAACTTTTAATTCCTTTAACTTTATAGGAGCCATTTAATATGAAGCTATAGACACTTTGTTGTGCTAAGCAAAACATCAATCTAAATCTCAAGCTCTCATTCTAGTGGTAAACCAGTAGCTCTTTTAAGAGCACATTAACAAATTTTATTACTACTGGTATCTTATTAGTATCTGGCTCATTCTTTCTGGTGTCAATCACATGGATAAAATAAGCTTGACAATCTTTATTTATCATCCTCCTAGTAGCAATTGTTGATATAACATTAGACAAAAGAACTTACTCTTTCAGCCATAACAATAACACCTAATCCATCCTCTACCTTAAGAGAAATCTACTTCTTTTTATAATCCACCACTACATGATACTTGGACAATTGATCCGCGCCTAAGATCAAGTAGAACTCATCGAAAGGCAACTCAATAAGGTTGACTGAAAACACATGTCCTTGTACTGATAAGGGACATTCTTTGTATACTTTGTTTATTAAGACATATTAACCCATAAGGTTGCTAACCATAAGCTCTCTGTAAACAACCCTAATACTAACCACCTAGTTTTGTGCTTATGCAGTGCATATATAAAAATGTGTGGAACCCATGTCTACCAAAGCTAATATAAGTAAATCAAAGAGATGAAAAGTATATATAATAACTTCTAATTTATCAATCTCTTCTTTTACCTAGATGGCATACTTTCAAGTAGGTGCTCTAAGCTTAACTTTGTTCTCTAGCTACCACCTAACCTATCATATTTGCCTCTTCTATCTCCCTTATGTCTTTTTTTACCACGGTTGAAAACAAGCGATGATCTTTGTATCTGTTTAGAAACTATAAGCTTGTTTGGGCAATCTCTAGCAAAGTGACCTTTAGAGCCACAATCCAAAGCAAGCCCTAGGTATGGTTATCCAAAATGTGCCTTGCCATAGTGCTCACACTGGGCTACAGTTGCCTTCTAAACTATAGATATTGGAGCACTAGTCACTTAGGACTATTGTCTACTCATTGCATAAGAACTTAGCCAATTCTCTAAGTATGCCTTTGCCTCTATATCTAGCCAATTCTCTAAGTATGCCTTTGCCTCTATATCTATTATTTGGATAAACTTCCTTTAAACTTTGTCTTGTTTAAAGGTGTTGAACTAGCTTGTCCATAACCATAAGGTCTCTTCCTCTAGAAAAACTCTTTCTTTTCTTTCTATATCTCCCTAATATTATGGGTCATTGCAACTAAAGTTAAGAAATTGTTGAGCTTTATAGGAGCCATTTAAAGCTTGATATCATAACTAAGGCCCTTCTTAAACCTCTTGCATTTCTCTATCTCAGTGGAGACCATCTCATTGGTATAACAACTAAGCTTGGCAAACTCCTTCTCATACTCTGATATGGACCGGTGTTTTACTTAAGATTCATAAATCCTTGCCTTTTCTTATCAAAGTAGTTTTCTATAACATACTTATTCTTGAACTCTTTTGGGAAAAAATTCTAAGTCAAATCTCAATTGTCATATGTTTTGTCAATGCATCCCACCATTTTAAGACTTTCTCTTATAGTAAAGAGATGGCACATATTAGGTTTTCCTTAGGTGTACATTTAAGTTGTTGCAAAATTTTAACCATTTGCTTAAGCTAATACTCTGACATTGCTTAATCATGCAACCTCTCACCCATAAAATCCTCAGCTTCTATCTTTTTTTTATCCTTTTTAGGTATGTATTTTTAAGAGCCTATGTATCTAGTAATGGTTGTGCCAATGGAGAAAGTGGTATAGTAATAGTTATATCTTATTTCAATAGCTCTACCATCTACTGGAGAAGAGCTAGTTGTGCGTGGATTACTTACCTAGTGTCACTATGAGCTACTATCTCAGCCTTAGTAGCCTCTTTTCCAATTATAGTCAAAGCATGGCTTTCATCTTCCTCATCACCTTATGGTGTACACTTACTCATCTTTATTCTATAGGACAAAAAAACAAACTATAAGTCTAAGTATTGTATTATTATGTGATGGATGATCTTAAACATAAGACATACATATATAACCCTTATTTACCAAGGAATGCCTAAAAAAGTAGTTTTAATACCACTAAATATTGATGGGTGTCGAATCCAGCAAAAATAAATTCCTACTTTCTAAACACAAATAAATTGTAATTAGGGCAAGTAGGGTCGAATCCATAGGGACTGAATTAATTAAATTATTCTAATAACCAAGATAATTAATCCAAATATTTAAATGGGGGTTTATGTAATTAAAAATAAAAGCAAAAATTAAAATTAAATAAAAACAGAAAATTAAATATGGAAATTCAGTTGATGAAAGCCTAGCACAAGGATTAAATTTAGTTTAGTTCTCAGGATTGATCATAGACACGAAAAATATCAATTTATTATTTCAATTAATCAGTTA
>CANXYI011927334.1:0-13762 GCA_948208565.1 Hura crepitans | reverse complement strand
AAAGTTCATCGAGGAAATACCTTGGCTCACCAATATAGTACTAGTACCAAAGAAGGACATAAGGGTTAGAATGTTCATGGATTATTGAGACTTGAACAAGGCATGTCTAAAAGATGATTTTCCCCTTCCCTATATAGGTGTGTTAGTGGATAGTGTAGCAATGGCTGCTATGTACTCATTCATTGATAAATTCTCTAGATACAATCAGATCTTGATGAAAGTAATAGATAAGTGCAAGACTGCCTTTATAACAAAATAGGGTACATATTGTTACAAGGTGATGCCTTTTAGATTAAAGAATGTAGGGGCTATTGATCAATGAATGGCCACCAAATTGTTCCATGACATGATGCATAAAGAAGTTAAGGTATATGTAGATGACATAATGGTGAAGTCCACAGAAAGCGAAGGACATTTTGAAGCATTAAAAAAGTTCTTCCAGAGGCTAGACTAGGTCAACATGAGGCTTAACCCTAAGAAGTGCATCTTTAGAGTCACATTAGGAAAGTTATTAGGGTTCATAGTAAGCAAGAAGGGGATTGAATTCAACCCAAACAAAGTAAAAGCCATGTTGGATATGCCTACACCACAGTCAGAAAAAGAAGTCAGGGGATTCCTGGGCAAAATTCAGTACATCAATAGGTTCGTACCTAAACTCACGATGGATTGTCAACCTATATTTAACCTACTATGCAAAGGACAACCGAAGGAGTGGAATAATGATTGCAAGAAAGCATTCCAATTTATGAAGAAGTATCTGATTAACCCTCCATTTCTAAGACCCCCAAAACCTGGCAAGCCTTTAATCCTGTACATAGTAATGGAAAGGTCCTTAATAGAAGCACTGATTGCACAAGCAGATGAAGTTGGAATAGAAAACATGGTTTATTACCTGAGTAAGAAGCTATTCTCATAAGAACAAAAAATACATGAAAGTAGAGAAAATTTATTTAGGAGTAATTTGGGCTTCAAAGAAGCTATGGCACTATTTCCAATCTTACTAAGTAGAGGTAGTGGCAAAACATAACCACTTAGGTATCTACAATTTGCTCTATCCTTGGTAGGAAAGATACGATGTTGGATATTACTTATTCAAGAGCTTAACATCTCTGATATTACGAAGAAGACCATTAAAGGATGAGCTGTGGCTAAATTTCTAGCACTCGATCAAAGAGAAATAGGAAGAATATGAATTTCCAAATGAACACTTAGGGGTAATATCCTAGGTAGGATGGAAAATATTTTTCGATGGGGCCGTTAACCAAAAATGAGCAGGAGCCAGAGCAATGGTCAATAGTCTAAAAGGCAAACAGATGTTCTTGGCAAGAAAGCTAGAATTTTCAGCCACCAATAACATGGCAGAATATGAGGCATGCATTTATGGTCTTAAAACTCTATATCAGCTAGGGGCAAAAGTGGTTGACATTTTCGAAGACTCAATACTGGTTATCCAATAAATAAAGGGTGATTAGGAAGTCAAAAATGAGAACTTAAGCAAGTATGTCAAAATGCTCACAAACCTTGTTGAAGGATTTGATCGATGAACGTTTCACCATATCCTTAGGGAATAAAACTAGGTTGCAGATGCCTTAGCCACCTTGATGTTAGTGTCAAGCCTTACTAAAAAGGATCTACCCAAGCCAATGTATTTTGGCAAGACAAGGTTTCCCACCTATACTAGAATATTTAGCTCTATCAATGAGCAACCTCATTAGGGATTATATGGTACCATGATATCAGAACCAACCTAGAAACAGGACAATACCTTAAGAATGCAACTGAAAAAGACAAAAAGGCACTCTAAAAGTTATCTACTCAGTTTATCCCATTTGAAGGCATGTTGTACAAGAGACAAATGGATGGGATACAACTTAGGTGTATAGACAAAATGGAGTCCCAAAGAGTACTCGAGGAGGTAGACGAAGGGGTATGTGATCCTCACATGAGTGAGAGGAATTTAGCGAAGAAAATCATGAGATTGGGGTATTATTGGTCGACCATGGATTTAGATTATTGCGACTTTATGAAAAGGTGCCACAAGTGTTAGGTATATGGGAATTTGAGTCATTTACCACCTAACAACTTGACTAGTTTGTCATCGCCATGGCCATTTTTAGCATGGGAAATTGACATAATTAGGCAAATAAGTTTGTTAGCTATTAGGAGACACAAGTTCATAGTGGTAGCAGTCGATTACTTCACGAAATGGGTGGAGGTAGAATCTTTCAATAAATTAGGGGTAAGACAGATGGGGAAAATTATTAAAAGAAATATTATCTATATGTATGGGTTGCCATAATAGATTATCCCAGACAATGGGGTGCAATTCCAAAGAGTAACTAGACAACTTTTAAAGAAGTACAAAATTCAACATCAAAAGTCTTCTCCGTATTAACCTCAAGCTAATAGAGCAAGAGAGGCTGCCAATAAAAATGTCAAGAGGATTTTGCAAAAGATTATGGTCACCTATAAGGATTAGGTAGATATGTTACCATTCGCTTTATGGGGATATAGAATAATGGTCAGGACATCCATCCAGGCTACACCTTATTCATTAGTGTATGGCATGGAGGCAGTGCTACCAATCAAGGTTGAAATACCTTCATTAAGGGTAGCATTGGAAGCAAACATACCAGAAGTAGAATGGGTTAGAAGTAGATATAAGCAGTTGGCACTAATTAATGGAAAATAACTTAAAGCTCTCTATCACATACAATTGTACTAGAAGAGAATTATGAGAGCTTACAATAAGAAAGTCAAGCCTAAAACCATAGAAGAAGGTGATTTGGTGCTCAAATAGATTAGACCATTATTATCTGATCCTAGGGGAAAATTCAAAACTAATTGGGAAGGTCCTTATATTGTCAAAAAAGTGCTCAAGCATGGGGGCATTAAGATCTCAAATTTGGAGGGTAATAAATTCTTAGAACCAGTCAACACAGATAGGCTAAAGAAGTTCTTCTGTGAAAAAAAGAGAGAAAAGAGTCTGCTAAGCTGAAAACCCGAATAGAGCAATTTAGGCAAAAGTTAAGACACCTTGATGAAGTGAAAATACAATGGGGCACTTCATGCAAAAGTTAAGGGATCAGAGAGAAAATGTTCGATCAAGAAAACCTTTTTAAGGCTGATTAGTAATAACAGCACTATCAATGGAAATTAATACATTCGCCAAGATTAATGGGCTTAGTCTTAAAATGTAGTTAATGATAAAGATGCTTTAGTTTTGATCCTTAATATGCAAATTCCCATTTAAGAAGGGGTCATATAAGTAAATAAATTCTACATATATTATTTCTTTTTAGAATTAGGAACATTATCCTCATTCTTCCTTTTCAGTACTAACGATCTATTGTCTTTAGCATTGCTTAAGATCCATTCGTCATAGGATTCATCTATATTAATAGTATTGATTATATAATT
Organism: Hura crepitans; assembly: GCA_948208565.1. NCBI lineage: Eukaryota > Viridiplantae > Streptophyta > Magnoliopsida > Malpighiales > Euphorbiaceae > Hura > Hura crepitans. Next base: position 10,342 of record CANXYI011927334.1, on the reverse strand, counting down.
AAGCACGTCCCTCAGGATAGTATGTTGCTGCCACAAGTTAAGGAAAGAGCACAGGAAGTGATGAGTCAAAAGGCCACCATGGAATTTTAAAGGCTCAGTAGGTATCCTTTGCACCAAACTGAGCTGCCGCAAGATATGCAAGGGGATATAAAAGGTAGTGAATCTCAACTCGATCAAAAGAACACAACTGGTATGGCAAGATAGGGTAAAATGGTTGATCTTCCACTAAGGACATCTCCATCGCACTGTAATAGTCGTATCAAGCGATGAGAGCCACTAGGCAAGGAAGTCACACTTCATTATAAGCTTCCTCTCATAATGATGGCATGATTCATACTTAGCCCCAAGTCTTTCAAGTGGAGGAGCAAGCAATCTCAACTTCTCTTGCAACAAAATCTAAAAAAGAGAGGAAGAGAGCTGTTAGGTTGGAATATCCATAAAGGACCACCTATGCAAAAATTAAGCAGACCCACTAATATGAAAACCATCACAGGTGTACTAGGCAAAAATTAGGGTCACAACAAAGTAAAAGTCTATTACATATACCTACAAGAGAAGTGGAGTCCCAACTATGAAATCAATGTGTCCTTTCATTAGTGCATCTAAGCCTCGGATTGTTTTAGCAAGAAAAACACCAAAAGGATTATAGCCAGAACACATTGCAGTCAGAAGGTGAAGAATTTTGAAGTTGCAACACTCATCACAGGAAGTGATAGTGAGCCAGTTTCCAAAAAGGCATAACATGATACACTTCACCCATTCCACTGAATCAATAGGGATTTGATAAGCATGGTCTAAAATCACTTGTAAAGAAATCAAGCCTACCTCTGACACTATTTTGTGAGCCATAACTGGAGGAAAACCCAAAGCAAGGACAATATCCATAGGGTAGTGGTCCATGAAAGAAGGCAAGGCTAAAGGGGTAGTAGGAGTAATTTTATACTCTAAAATGGCAGTGAATTTCTAAGGTTGGACAAATTTCTTGTTGATCAAAGATGAAGGAATAAAAAATAGGGTCCCAATGCCATGCTGCAGCATTTAAGAAATTCGGGTCGATTCGAACTTTTCACAGAAACCGAAGAGGAGAAAAAGGGGTAAGAATAAGGGAAGCCTAAAAAGGCCTTTAATTCTAAGATCTTAGACAACTCTAGGTGGAAAAGAGGCATGACGAAGAGTATGGGGTGAGAGAATCAAAAAAAGGGGTATTTATAAGTAAAAACTCCCATTCCTCTTCACATCAGGAATATGAATCCAAAACACACGAGGAAGTCCACACGGACCTAGAGACAGCGCCATAATCTTTGCAGATCAAGAGGTATATGTCCGTGCCATCACCATGACAAAGTCCGTAACCATATTTAACCAAGTCCGCCCAATCCAAAATGATTTTTTTTAAGTCTGCACAGACTGAAGTACCACAAGTTCATATAAGTGCACTAAGGAAGATAAAACATCCAAGATCAATAAAGTTCGAAGGTAAATATGCTGGAAAGAAAAATTAAAGTGTGCATACAAAGTTCAAAGGTACAAAAATAGGAAGCAACAATTCCTATCCCCAAGAGAGAGAAGGCCTCACATCCTACTCCTCAAATAATAACCAAAAAAATTAAATAATAAAAAAAGAAGAATAAGGGGGTGCCTCATAGCCTACTCCCCAAAGTTGTCCTCTTCCCCCATATCCTTATCCTCAGAAGAGATTACCAGTTTCTCGATCACCTTATAGGCCCTAATCTTCCTACAGGCCTCGTGTAGGGAAGCCACCCATCTTGACAGCTCATTCTATATAAAGAGCGAAGGATTAATGTAGCATACATGACATACACAACATACATACACATGTAACATACATGACATGCATAGCATGCATACACATGTAACATACATGACATCCATAGTGTACATGTATAGGTAACATATACAATATACATGACATACATAACATACATATACATGTAGACACATATAAAACACACGACAAGCATGACATACATCAAATTGACCATGACAGGAAAGCTACATATAGTAAGGATCCAAGTCTCATCTATTATAGCCCTCATGAATGCCTCCACAACTCGGGTGGTGCTCTCTACTAGAGCTTTCTTCACCTGATCAAAGGAAAGAAATATAAGGCACATGCAATGAGAAAATTCAAGTGATGCAAGTAGGGAAACCAATGGTCTCAACAGTGTTGTATTCTTAAGCTCAAAGGCCACTCGCTAGTTCTCTTCTATATGGAGCTTAGCAAAAGTTAACTCCCCATCAATGCCATAGCGCATATAGCTTAGCTTTGGAACATCCACTAGGGTCCCTACCATTTCGCTAGGCAAAGGCATTGGACCAACAGATAGGCCTAAAGCTTCACCATAAGCAGGGGGAGGTGAGAACTGAGAGCCCAGAGAGCTAGGACCAATTTTAGGCTACTTTCTTGTAGAGGATAGGCCCGCCTTAAGGGCAATAGTAGGCTGTAACACCACACATGCAAGTTAGAGAATGTCATGGAAAGGAATCAAAATGCAAGAAACTCACCTGAGGCGGTAGAGGTCTCAATGTATAGGGGACCCGTAGAAGTAAATGAGTTGAGGCCTAAGAAGTATAACCTTCATTGCTATCCTCTACCAAAGTGGCCCTTGGGATTCCCACAGTCATCCCTTACACGAACTTTAGGTTATCAATATACCTCCAAAACGGCATCGAGTTTGGAGGGTTCAAGGGAATGAGATAGACGACAAGACCCAGGTACCAGCTAACCACCCTCTATCCTAAAAACTAGTAGTATGTCTTTGAAGTGTTCAACAGTAGATGACGAAAGGACAAACCCCTAATGAAGCACAGAGGAGGAGGTAACTCATCGATAGGAAAGACCCATCAAGCCAAATCAACCTGTATGGGTAAGCATTTGTTACATGTGAGTAAACACTAACATAAATTTTTTATGTGTAGGAAATACTCACATCAGCCCATGCTCGGGAGCTAAGGTACTACCAATGCTACATTAATGAGGCCATATTCCATAGGCCCATAGAAGGTCGTACCTATCTATCCATTACTGGATAGCAATAGGGCATATCCATTTTATAAGGGCAAGCTAACAAATAGAGCTCATAAACCTACACCTAAAAACAACAAGAAACAAGGTCACCAATAAAAGTCTGAAGAAAAGTGCACAAATAAAAAGGGGAGTGGCTTACCAAGATGCCTAACATAAAGCCTTGAATAAAGTGGTGGCTCTTTTGAGTCCACACGGCCATGTCATGGCTCTAAAACATCCATCCCAAAGAAGAGCATCACTAGTTCTAGTTGCCTATCTTGTTGACCTCCTTTAAGGCTGGAAGGAAGCTCCAGCTCACAGTGCTGTTGGCATTAGCAAACAAAGTGGTACCTATCAAGTACAGTATAAAACTGCGGGTGTCCTAGTCTACCTCTAACTCATTTAAAGGTGACTCCTCCCCTTATCTCTCCTATAGATCCATACAGTGAATACTACTAGACTTGTCTTGAGGGATGAACCCTAATAGTTCCTTCATCTCTTACAGCCATAAAGATGGATGTCTATAATAAGCATCAAAGGCAATCACACGGTCGGTGCAAGGAGCCCCGATGATAAAAGCCTAGTCAAATAAGGTAATCATCACCTCATTGAAAGATAAGTGGAAGTGTGGGTGGTATCCATCCACCTATCTAGTATCACCCGTAAGGCTTACAAATAACGGTAAAAATCCCCGCCCATAAGATGATCGAGGACGGTCTAAAAACTAATTAACCAAACTCTATTCTTTACTACCACTAGCATGGTGGAATACCACTGTTGGGGACCAGACAAGGTGCCCCCGTACTTAAGGCATGCCTACAAAACAAATAAAGTAGAATTCAATAAAAGTCAGCATGGACTAAAATTTTAAACAAAAGTCTATATGGACCAAGAAAAGCAGGCAAGAGTGGTCTGCATGGACCTTATTCATAGAAACATAGAAGTCTGTATGGATATCTAACAGAGTCAAAAATGGTCAAACATAAGTTTACATAGACTTTAAATAGGGTAAAAAATAGTTAACGACAAGTCCACAAGGACTTCAAAAGGCAGAGCACCAGAATGATTAAATAACAACTTCTATAGCAAGACATAAAACTAATTATGCAAGAACCAACTTTCCTAGAAATCTAGGTCTGCACGAACCTATCGTGCCCTAGCTTACTTAGTCTGCATGAACTTATCAAATTAGAGAATTCTCAAGGCATGAAAACATGGAGAAACTTGATTGAAAAGGATGGAAAACACATAAGAGATAGAAAACATACTTGAGGATACACTTTAGAGCAAGAATAGTGTGCCAAATGTGCCAAAATCGAAATTGGGTTACCAAACGCCACCCTATTGACAGGTGTAACATTCTTAGGCCAGTTGACGGCAACAAAAGGAATGAAACCAATCAAGTCGACATGGAGATGTCTTCTGGAGGAGGAGGATAAGGTTCATATCTCACTCCTGGTGGATGGAGGATCACGGTAGGGGCCTCCTCACTATTTAAAAAAGATAAACTAGAGGCACTACCGATGTAAAAAGCCATAGTTAAGTCATTTGTTAGAGAGAAAAGAGTAAGAGAAGAAAATTGGAATAAACATAAATGAAAAATGAAGGGGAAAAGGGACAGTTATATCTCTAATGCGAAAAGTCCACATGGACCTCTGTGGTGTTAGTCCACTTAGACAACTTCCCCGTCAAGTCTGTACGGACCTTATTTCGATTCATCCATGAGAGTCAAACACTACATAAGTCCACACAGACTATGACTAATAAAGTTCGTACAGACTTTTAACTACCAAAATTCAAAAAAGTAGGAGATAAGAAGAAATGCCTCTCAAAAGTCAAACTTACTCTCTTCATAATTAAACAAATATTTCATTTCTTATTCATTAGATCAACTCAAAGTTCAATCCATAACCTTAGATCAACTACAAAGTTCAACCCATAAATCATGAATCAACCCCAAGATTAATTCTCTAATTCCATATTAACCCCGAGTTCAATCCATAGATCATAGATCAACCTCGAGTTCAATCCACTAATCATGAATTAACCTTAAATTCGATTCTCTAATTTTGGATCAATGCCAAGTTCAATCCATCCTTCCGGTTCTGCCTCGTAAGCCAATCTATCCTTTAGGTTTAGCCTTATTAGCCAGTCCATCCATTGTCAATGTTGAAGTCTACATCAAGGCTTACTCAGTAATAGCATGAGTAGGACAGGCTGATAAGTAAGTATCCCTTACTTAGATACTTTGCTATGTACCGTTGATACATAGCACACACCAAAGTGGGGGCAACTATAGACACTTCACCTTGACCTATGATGATAGCTAGAGATAAACTCTTAAGCATAGCACAAAACCATCAAGAGGCAAGTTTGCATAGACCCACTAGCTATGTCTGTATAGACTAACTATGTGAATAGGCCAAAGTCTAGCCCATGAGGACCACAGAACATCATACCACAAAGCCTAGTCCATATGGACTAGTACAGATAAGTCCGCATAGACTTGTTGATAAGAAAGGCCCTTTAGATGGAAATACTGCCCATTCCGCCCAAAAGCTAGAATCCTTTAAAGATTAGGACTGCTTTCTGGATGAAAATGGGGAAAAACCTAAAAAAGAAGTATAAATACTTCTCTACATCAATAGAGAAGGGGTTTAAAAAATTAAAATAAGAAAAACACTCATTCCAATGGCAGGAAACACTAGAGAGCTTGGAAGGCTTGATCTAGGATAGGTCTTAGCCAACTTTACCTAAATCTTAAGGCTTTTGTGCTAACATTTGAAGAGATTTTCTTGCCTAGGTAATATTTGAGGTATATTGAAAGATTCTTTGATGTCTTGTAGGCTTATGATCTCTGAAATTCATGTATAAGTGAGGTGATACTTTGTTATCCCCACTCCTATTTATGATGAGTAGGCCAATTCAATTTTATTGATATATAGGATATATAGTTAATGTTTGGCATGTTGCATGATATTATTCACCACTATATGAATTCGACCATATGCGTGTTTAGGTCTGTACTGACTTAATACCTTTAGACACATGCATATAGGTTAGTCTGCAAGGTCTTCTTTCCTTTATGAGAATTTGGTAACCTGGTCCACACAAACCTACATCCAGTAAACATGATTCTCCATTCTAATAGTACTATGTTATATGCTAGCTAATTGATATGACTTTATATGATCATGTGTTAATATTGAAAGTATGTGATTGTGTGCATGAAACTGGAAAATAGTTTGCATGGACTCCCTATCATAAGGGTTGTATTTCCACATGGACATAGGTGTGATGAGTTGTATGATGATTCCTTAGCATATGCTTTGCTTATATAATCAATGGTCTTTGACTCATTTATCTTAAATATGTCCATATTCTATTTATCATATGTTAATAATCTCGATCTAACCTATTTGGCTTTGGTGCTCTCTGACTCATCTATTGGAGCGAAAGATAGAATAGACCCAATTCTTCCCTAGTGATGGTTTACATGAACTAACAATCGACCTCTTGGACATTCGCATGGACCTAGCGACATAGAAGCAAGATCATTTTAAGACTATAACTTATCCCTTTGGTTTTGTACCATAAATATTTTATTATTTATTTTGGGATTGTAATAGTTAGTAAATAAATTGTTTTAGACGTTAAACCCTAATCTGACATTAAAACAGCTTTTTATATAATTAATTAGTGTTTTCTAATAAAAATGGATTCGTATTTCTTTAATCAAAAGTCATATGAAAAGTGTATTTTAATAAAGGCCAATCTCCTAGAGATGGGAGTTGGGCAGTTACTACCAATTCCCATGGAATTACAAGTAGCTGTTAGGTCAATTAACAAATAATGAATGACCCATTTTCTAGATCTATGATACACATTACTATATTCTCTAAATATTGCAACTTACTTTCAATACATATAAAGGTGATGCAATTTAAATTAAGAATGGCTTATGCTTCAATGATAAGGGACTAATAAATGTTATAATATACATGGACAACATATTATTGGGGCATAAACAAGATCTGAAATTCTGAACCTTTTTGGTACAGAAGATCAGAGGTCTTAGTGTAAAGGTTAGGTGGTGACACCACTAACCACTCTCATTCCCAGTAAATTATCATAAATCTTTACACATACATCAAAAGCAGTCATCTTATAAAAGTTTATTAACTTCTTGCTCATGAAATAACTATTCATACCAAACATCCACACATATGTATGCATCATATATGTTCCCAAAACATCATCGATACATAAGACAAGAAGCACACATATTAGCCATCACTAGGAATCATACACAACATTAGTTATCTTTAAAAATCATGCATTATGGTAGTCACATACATGCACTAGAGTTGTAGGCTCTCATTCATGCACCGACTAAATATATGTTGTACATGTACAACACTACCCCATTTATACTACTTATGTCATCATGCATCATTAATCCATACAAGCATCCATGGTCGCATATGTTTTAAACATACTTAATGTAGGTGTATCTTATACTAAAACATGTTATTCCTTAGGATTATTGTTATATTGAGACCTTCTAACCTCACTCATACATTAGCTATCCATATAAGCATACATAACATAAATATCATGAATATCATCTAAAGAATATGAACCTTAAATATATATCGTAGCTTTATGCTTACACATTATAATATGTACCTCACAACTATTCATATAATATAGACCTTCATATATATCCTGCATATCTAAAACCATGAATGCATCTTCACATGTATCCACATAAAACCATGCATGCATCTTTACAAGCATCTTCTTCATGTATCTTCATCAAATATACTTGCAATCATATGTATCATATATGTATCTCCATGTATACATTTTTTGTACCTTTATCTTATATAAAGAACCCCATAAGTGCCTTAACATGTGTTGCATATAGGTCTAGTTCCTAACCATAATGAGCATGCATCATTCATCATAAAATTATATGTCCTCATCTCGACCATCCTAACCTATTACTTTACCAAGTGTAAGGTATAACATGTATCCATCCTTAGAAGACTCTCATATCTATGCACAACAAACATACATACATTGTAATCTATGTACTTTGTAAAAATAACTCATATCATCCTTATAAACTTACATTAATCCACACCCTACCTTAGAAATAATTATTCATGCATCATCACCCTACACAAACATGTCATAAAAGCCCTCATACATATGCCATGCTATTTTCATAAGTTATACTTGTATAGACATGTGTCTTGCATCACAAATCATCTCATATACATGTACAACACTATCCCATAACTTCACCTTTTTGTGCATACTATTTAGGCTTAGTCATGTATTATTTATCCATGCATGCATTAACCATCCACTTTATATCAAATTAATAAGAAAAACATGTAGACCTTACCCACATACCCATACATTCACATTTGGAACACACTTGACACATATCATTCAACATGTAAGCTTTAATCACCTAGTTTCACCACACCTAATATAGGTATCACATTAATTCATTTATACCTCACTCAAACCCCATGTGTGTTCTTCATGGATATTAATAGCTACCACCACATCATAATCATAATGCTTAAAGCATACATCTTATCACATTAACCATTTGTATACATCTATTGTAGGTCATGTTCTACTTAGGCTATTCAAAGGAAAAGACTTAACCCTTTTCTTTCCTTCAATACTCCTCACCACAAAAATGGCAACTAAACTTAAAAGCAAAGGTGAAAGTCAATTTTTGACTATAGGCATATTGAATGAGGTAATGACAGTGGTTGAACAATGAATAATAATGTTCATAGTGAAAAAGATTCAAGAGAAGCTTAGACGGATAACCTAACAATAAGGTGCTTTGAAAGATCCAACCAGTATAGGCTTAATCAAGGAGGCAAATAGCAATTAGGGAACTAAGCCTAGTCACACATTGCATAAGTTCACTAGGCTAAACAAAACCTTATCCATAATATTTGAAGAATTGAGGGAGAAAAACCTTCTTTAACCATTAACATTCAAACCCTACACACAACCATTTCCACTAAAATATCACCATGATTTATATTGTGCATATCATCAAAGAATTGGTTATCTCACTAACAAATACACGACCCTTCGCCATGCCATCCAAGACCTTATAGATCATGGCAAAATACCTAATCTTGTAAATGCACCTAATAGTCAGTCTCAAGATCACATAGCTACTACTCAATCCTTTAAAGGATAAGGGTCTCTATTCTTGACTTTTCAGCTGCCACCTAGACGTGATAATGCCTGACCATGAGAGCTCACAAATCAAAGATGTAGACTAAGCTAGGAAATCTTATTGATTAGTCTCTTTTCTACTATATTTGAACAATTATCATCTTTAATAAAACATAGTTTTGGCTTTTCATGAGCATCCTTGTATACCATATTCATTGCATAATATGGTACTCTTGAAATTGAGTTGAGAGATTAAAAATAAAAAAAAGCCAATTAGCTTAATCCATATGTATCACAAATAATTTATGATTCTCCAAAAAATGGCTTACCATTGCTGCACACAATTTTGAAGCTCAAAACTTGATATTCCCTTATAAGGCATGAGAAATATCCTTAAATGTGAGATGTCAAATAAACAAAAAAAAAATTAATAAGATGGGGGCAACTAAACCCAAATGAATGCTTTCCTTTAATCTTGAAAGATGTCTAAGTTTAACAGGCTCCAAAAACTTAAAGCATCAAATTTTGTCTTCTAAAAAAGGAGTTATGTCTAATCAATTCCTTCAAAACCTAAGAACCATTCTAAATGACAAACATTTCACAATTCCTACTCACTTATCTAAAGGTCAAAAGCTCTAAGATGCAAAAACTCTAAAGACTATAAAAAAAATTTACCTTAAAGCTTCTAACAACTGAGCATTCTCTTTTCAACTGTGGTTTCCCTCATTTAAAAAAGAAATTAGATTTCTAATTCTTGTTAGGCCGATCAATCCAGAGCATGAACCTAGGCAAAAGTTAGGGAAATTTTAGACAAAATATTTAGTCAAAAAATATTAAAACTACCTAATAACAAGGATATTAGCAACGTAGTACTCGAGAAGATCAAAAGCACAAAGATTCAAAATATTAGGGGGGCATAAAGCTAGCACCCATAGAAAGCTACTTACTGATCTTGATAGTTCCATCAATCTCCCATGACAAAGAGCTTCAAAATATATCTAGCCATTTCAAAAGGTGCAGCTCCAGGATAAATTGATTAAACATAACAAAATTAGATCCCAAGCCTTAATGAAATGTGGATAAGCTGAATTT
>CANXYI011927238.1:0-14396 GCA_948208565.1 Hura crepitans | reverse complement strand
ACTCTAGTACTTATTATTCTTTATAGAATGGCATCTATTGAAATAAAAGAACTAAGAGTACAGTTGTAAGAGCTATATGATAAGGGTTTATCAAACCCAATGTAACTCCCTAGGGAGTACCTATGCAGTTTATAAGAAAGGAAGCTAGGTCACTCAGGTTATGTATTGTTTTATAGATAGTTGAACCAAATGACTGTGACAAATGAGTATCTACTGCTAGGATAGATAATCTTTTTGATCATTTCAAAGAGGCTGGTATATTGCCAAAATTGATCTAAGATTTGGATACTATCAACTGAAGATTAAGGAAGTTGATGTTTCTAAAACTACCTTTAGCACCCAGTGTGGGCATTCTGAGTTTTGGTGGTGCCATTAGGGATACACCAATGTCCCAATAGTTTTTATGGAACTCAACAAATAAAACCTTCCAATCTTATGTAAATGAGTGGTTGTGGTGGTGTTTATAGATGGTATTTTGGTGGGCTCTAGAAACTAAAAAGATTATGAATAACACCTAAGGGTTATGTTATAGACCCTAAAATAATGATAGTTGTGTGCCTAGCTCAATAAGTGTGAGTTTGGCTAAGTAAAGTTCTTTCTCTAGGTCATATAGTTCCAACAGAGGGAATCAAAATTGGTACTAGTAAAGAAAGGTAACCACCTGAGAAGGTAACTATGGTCAGAAATTTTCTAGCCTTAGTTGATATTATAAAGGGCTTATAAGAGGACTTTCATTATTGTTACTCCTTTGACTGGATAGATTAGAAAGAACATGAGATTTGAGTGGAATGATAAGTTTCAAACTTGTTTTGTGCAACTGAGAAAAAAATGTTGACAAAGATTCCTATTTTGATTCAACCTGAACAGGGTAGGGACTTTATTGTGTATAGTGAGGCTTTACTGAGTGTTCGAACTGGGTGTTCATACAAGATGGAAAGTTAGTGCTTTATGCTTCAGGATAGTTGAAGCCACATGAAAGAAATTTTCTTACCCATGATTTGGGGTTAACTGTCATTGTGGTTGTTTTAAAAATATAAAGGTACTATCTATATGAAGAGAAATGTTGCGTATATACAAATTGTAAGAGCTTGAAATATCTCCTAACCTAGAAAGAGCTAAACTTGAGACAGAAAGGCTAGTTAGGACTGATAAAGGTTTATGATTGCCTGACTGACTACCTACCAATAAAAGCTAATATGATGGCAAATGCTAGGAGTAGGAAATTTATGATGACTTTGAAAAGCATGAATTATAGTTTCAGTACACTTCAAGAAATGCTATACTGGCTAAGTTATAGATAAAGCAAGATTTTTGATAACAGATTAAGGAAAAATAAATGGAAGAAGAATAGTTAGTTCAGATGGCAAGTAAGGTTAAAGAGGAGAAGACCACAGGGTCTGAGTTGACAAATGATGGATGGTTATATTATTTGAACAAATCATGCATACCTCAAACGGATGACATGAGGTTATAGATACTTAAGGAGACACATAAGGCTCTTTGTTTTATACATCCTGGTAGGAAAAATTTGAACTTGAAATTTTATTTTTGGTGGCCTAGTATGAAAAGAGATGTGATAGAATATAATGCCAAGTGTTAACATGCCAGCAAGTGGAAGCTGAGCATTAGGCTCCCTCTAAATTGTTATATCCTATAGTAATACTAAAGTGGAAAGGAGAAAAGTTAACCATGGGTTTTGTGATGGGTTTACTTTTGACCAAAAGTAAATGCGATGCTGCATGGGTAATTATTGATAGATTGACAAAGACAATTCAAGTTACTTAGTTGGGATAGATTAGTCCCTAGAGGGGTTTGCTAGATTACATGTGAAGGAGATAGTCAGATTTCATGATGTGCTAGTGACTGTCAATTTTTATAGGGATCTTTGTTTTACTTCAAGAATTTAGAAGAAGCTGCAGGCAACTTTAGGCATTAGGCTAGCTTATAACCTAATTTTTTCATCCTCGGTCTGACAGACAGTCAAAGAGGGTGATACTAATATTTGAAGATATGTTGTGAGATTGTATTATTAAGCCTATGGGTAATTGGGATTCATACTTTTTTTGACAGAGGTTGCCTATAATAATAGTTACTAATCTAGCTTGGGGACGGACCTATATGAGGCATCGTATGGTACATGATGCAAAACTCCTTCGTGTTGGAGTGGAGTTAGAGAGAGAAATATCTCCAGTAGATTTAATCAAAAAAGCTGAAGAAAAAGTGAACTTAATTAGTGAAAGGCTATTAGCAACTATGATTAGATAAGGATCATATGTTGGTTTGAAGTTGATACGTATTGAATTACAGTTAGGGAAAAAGGTGATTTTAGAGGTTTCTCTAAGAGAGAAAGGTGCGGAGGTCCGCGAAAAAGGGGAATTACGTCTTAGGTTCATAGAACCCCATGAAAATATAGCTAGGTTTAGACCTCTAGCATACAGGCTTGCACTACCACTTGAGCTATGGTAAATACACTATGCTTTCCATGTTTCTATGCTCAAGAAATGTAGATCGGATCCATCATATGTAATCCTAATAGTAAATATGGAAGCATAGCTAGATTTGAGTTATCAAGAGGAACCAATACAGAATATGGCTCGTGAAACGAGATAGTTGAAGAATGAGCCTATACCACTATTATAGTGCTATGGAGGTACCAAAATACAGAGTAAATTACTTAAGAGCCAAAAGAGCAAATGAGAGCTCTATGTTCTTATGTAATTGCTTTAGGTAATTTCAAGGATGAAATTTTCTTAAGAGGGGAAGTAATGTAACGCCCGTGCTTTAAGGCTCTATGAATAGTGCCACTAGGTTCGAGAAGTGTGCCTAGGGTGTCGGGTCATTTGCATGTTAATCGAGGCTATGACACTAGTCATGAAACTTTAAGGGGCTCTAATCTGATGAAAAGAGCAAATTTTAAAATTTTAGCAAAACTAATAATTCATTTCAGACAGCATGCTACCCCTTAGTGCAATAAAAATTTTTTAGGCTAGGATTGACTCGGGATGTTCCCAGACGGTCCTAAAAATAATAGACCCTAAAGCTTAAAAATTACACTGAGTCCACTGGTGAAAGAATTTTTGAAATTAAAGGTTGTTTGTAAATTCTCATAATTTTTTAAGTTGGCACACAAATTGAGGTAATTTGAAACTGCCCTATCAATGGAATTTGGCCACAAAAATTTATGAGCAAGTAGAGGTGATTAAAATATGAATTTAAAAATAAAGGGTTTAATTTTTGGAGGTCTATGTAAACTTTGGTGAATTTTTGAAGTTTTCCAAAAAATCGAGCTATTTCGGGATGGATCGGGTGGCTGTGGACCCCACCCATGAACTTGCCAACTGGCCTAGGGCTTGGACATATGGCAAGGTGAGTGGCCAAGTGGATTTTCCACCAAATAAAAGCCAAATTTTTCTCTCTATTTCTATCTAGCAAGTGATGCCATAGCTACCTAGATAGAGGCTTTCGTCTTTTTCCTTTAGCCAAACCTATAATTTTTGGGTTCTTAAATTCAAGTTAGGATGTTAGTGAAGTTCCAAAAAAGAATCATTGCAAAAGGAGCTCTCAGCTATGAGTTAAAATTCACCTAACTTTTCTAGATAGAAGTAGTCCAATAGGGGTACCAAAGGTGAGTTATTTGTTTATCCTTTGGTTTTTCTTGAGTTTTCATGGCTAGAAATGGTTCCCCGTGATCCCTAACTTCTATAAGGAAATGCATGGCATTGGTTTAAGGTGAAATGAAGCATGGAAAAGCTTGAGTAGCAAGGGAGAGGCAACCATGAAAGGGCTAGACAGCATGTGTAATTAGAGTTTTAAGTGTGCTCTTTTCCAAGTAAGTGAATTCTAGTGTTTCTTCATGCCGTGTGATTTTTATGGGATTGGAATTAGTTTATAATGAGGTTAAATTGAGGTTTATATGTTGTTATCTTTTAGCTAGCATGAAATTTTTAAGGTTAAAAAGACAAGTAGGGGACTGAATTTGGAATTTGTTTGATGAACACTTGCTAGATAGAAATAGAGAGAAAAATTTGGCTTTTATTTGCAAAATCATGTCTTTAGGAATGCCTAATTGAGTTGAGAATTTATGTGAGTCATTAAAGGATAAAAGAAATGTGGAAAAATGTATGGTTATAGCTTGTTTCTCAAGGTACCTAAAACCATTGAGAAGGAAAGTGATAAATAAGTTTTGGTTATATTGCTTAAAATGGATAAATGTTTGAAAGCATGATATATTAAACTTAAATTATTCAAATTTGTTTGCTTTAATTAGACTTGAATATATAAAGATCTTGACATACATGGATGTTGTGAATAATAATGTTATGTAAAGGTTGGTAACCTAAGTGTAAAGTGGTATGTATAATAAGACATAAGAATGTGAGCATGTTTAGCTTAATTTGGTTAGTATGAAATAGGTAACATTCATAAATAAAATGGCATAATATGTGTACAATTTAGGTGTATGAATGCATAATCATGAGAGCATGACTAGCTTAATTACTTTGGCATGAAATCAAGTAAGATGTATACCTTAAAAAGGCATGTAATGTAGGCAAGAAATGGCATGTAACATGGCTTGAAAATGACCTTATGCTTGGCTAGAAATGAAGTATGAAAAGTGGCTTATATTTGCCTTTAAGGGCTAGGGTTAGTAAATGAACAATGCACATAATTATGTTATTAAAATGGCTAGTATGAGGAATCTTTTGGAATGGCATAAATGCCACAATTTTGGCCTAGATTATGGCCCAGGTTGTGATTGGCTTTAGGCCTATGACTACATGAAATAATGGCAAAAATTGCACTAAAAAATAAGTTAAATTAGATCTAAAATGCTTAATGGAATCTTAGCTGCAATGGCCTATAATTGTCCTAAATGACCATTACCTGAATTAATAAATCCTTGGGAGAGTAAATAGCCTAAATTTATAAAACACTTATGGTATTAAATTTAGCATAATATATCAAAATTAATTTCACTTGAATCTTTAATTTTATTTTTTGATATCTTACCTGATATAGCCTATTTTTGGCCATACCAAATCGGGCTAATTTCTAATTATGCCATAGAAATGATAACTACCTATTTTTATGGTTATAATATTATAAAAAGTTAATCAGTAAGGAAATGGACACTAATTGAGGTTAAATGGCCAACTAGTTAGACACTGCTGGATGGGTTGACTGGTTAACTTAGGAATCCTTAGCAGCTGCTACATTATCTACATTTTAGACAAGGTCGGTACAGCAGCATAGGCCCACATTGGGGCCACTATAATAGTTTGTTGGATAGACTAGTCTACTAGGCAAACATAGCCACTTTTTCACTAATCATTATATGATGTCAGTGCAGTGGCATAGGTCCTTAAAGGCCACTGCATTAGTCTATTAAATATACCAGTCTACTAGGGAAATAACCCCTTGTTATTTGTACCTTGGGTGCTAGGATCTAATTGAGCTAGTGCAGTGGCATAGGTCCAGAATGGGGACCACTGCACCATATTATTTTTCCCTCTAGATCTAATGTCTATCTGGGATGTCTCCTGAGTTGGGCTAGTTAAAATAATTGAATAAGAATAATAAATCAATATATGACAGTGAAACATGATGCAGGGACATTTTGGTAATTTTCCATTGATGATGAATAAATGTTTAAAATGGTATAGTATATACATGAAGTGACTAATAATGACTAAAGACATAAATTATATGAATTGTAATAATAAATTGGATAATTATAAATAGAAACACTTTAGGGTTAAAGTGGTAATTTTTGCATGCTAGTTTCTCTAATTGAACTAGGAGATCGGTATAAGACACAAAATAGAGGTTTTATGTATAGGAAGTGTATTAGACATTTTTTTAATGATTGAATTCACTACTAAGTATTTTTGTACTTAGCATACCTATTTCGATGCGCAGGTACCAAGATCAAGGATATCACCTCGCAAAATGTGCAGCGGAGTTCAAAAGATATTCTTGAGAAGACTAATCATGTATAGATGTATGGTTTTGCACTCTCTATACTTAGGTGGGGGATATGGGTGTGATGTATATAAGGGACACAGGGTAGTATCTATATAAAATGGGCTATTTTGTAATTAATCCTGTGATGTTTCTTTCTTGTATATGTTATCTATATTGATGCTTATGAGCTTGAGGCTCCTTATGTTTTACTATGGCTTAAGGCCTATGATTGTTATGTGATAGATGATCTTTAAAGGGGTCCAGAGGGGTTCAAGAGATGTGATATATGATATAGAAATGTTTACATGTAGATATGAATTTTAGGGTTAATTACCAGGGCAGCCGTTGTGCTGCCAAATTTTGAGATAATGTTGGATTGTGTTGGATTCTTTCTATAATGGCTAAAATATGATAAAATGAACTAAAATGGATTATAAGAACTGACTTGAATAAGTTTGGAACCAAATAGAGTTATCCAGTGCAGTACAAGAAAAAGTTAAGCAAATGAGCTTAGGGAGAAATTTTAGGATGGGCGACCTAACGGGAAGTGCATTGCTTATTAGGTTTCTTTGAGAATCCAATAGGGGCTATGATAAAGCTTCTTATCTACTGTGAGCTTGAATTTGCTATTAAAGTATATCTAGGCACTGCCTTAGTTTCAATAGCCCTTTATAGAATGGGTCCTACAGAACTAAAAGAATTGAAGGTGTAGTTATAGAGGCTATTAGATAAAGGGTTTATAAAACCAAGTGTTTTACCAAGGGGTGCACTAGTGCCATTTATGAAGAAGAAAGATGGGTCTTTGAGACTTTGTGTTGACTATAGGTAGTTGAATAAAGTGACAATCAAGAAGAAATGCCCATTGCCCAAGATTGATGATTTATTTATTTAGCTCAGAGGAGCAGGTGTATTTTCAAAGATTGACTTGAGATTTGGGTACTATCAACTCTAGATAAAGGAATCTGATGTGCCTAAAATAGCTTTTAACACTAGATACAAGCATTATGAATTTTAAGTGATGCCTTTTGGGCTAACTAATACCCTAGCCACATTTATGGATTTGATGAACAGGATATTCAGGCAATATTTGGACCAGTTTGTTATGGTGTCATTAATGATATTCTAGTGTACTCTAAAACCATGTATGATCATGAACAACACCTTAAGCTGGTATTGTAGATTTTGAGAGAGAAGCAGCTTTATGCTAAATAAAGGAAATGCTAGTTTTGGTTGGATGAAGTAGCATTCTTGGGAAATATTGCCTCAGTTAAAGGAATTAGGGTAAATCCTAGCAAGATCAAGGCTATATTAGAATGGAAATCTTCGAGAAATGTGATAAAGATCAGAAGTTTCTTAGGATTTATTGGATATTATAGACAGTTTGTTGAAGAATTTTCATTGATTGTAGCTCTAATGACAGGATTACTGAGGAAAGATGGGAGATTTGAGTGGGATAAAAAATGCCTAGATAGCTTTGACAAATTAAAGGCCATGTTAATAGAAGCCCTTATTCTTATACTACTAGACCTAAAGAAGGACTTTGTTGTTTACAGTGACACTTCTCATAATAGACTCATGTGTGTATTAATATAGGATGGCAAGGTAGCGGCTTATACATCCAGGTTGTTAAAGCCTCATGAAAAAAATTATCCAACTCATGATTTGGAGTTAATTCCCATTGTTTTTGTTTTAAAGATATAGAGACATTATCTTTGTGGTGAGAAGTGCTATTTATATATAGATCATAAGAGTTTGAAATATCTTCTCATGCAGAAGGAATTGAATTTATGATAGAAGAGAGGGGTGGAATTGATTAAGGACTATGAATGTGTAATTAATTACCATCTAGGAAAGGCAAATGTGGTAATAGATGTATTAATCTAGAGATTTATATGTGCTTTAAAAGTAATGAATGTTTAATTACAAAGTTAAAAAAAATGGAGCTTCGTTAGTAGAATTGTAGGTTAGACCCAACTTGGTTTAACAAGTGAAAGAGGTTCAAAAGGATGATAATTAACTCATGCATTTAATGATTTTGATCAAAGAGGGGAAGCTTATTAAGTATGAAATCAAAGAAGATGGATATTTTTATTACCGTGATAGGTTATGGTGCCTAATGTAGAAGACATTAAATGGTAGATATTGTAAGAAGCTTACAGTTCACCTTATGCCATGCATCCCAGAAGCACAAAAATTTATTTGGATTTGAAGCCATATTATTGGTGGCTTGGAATGAAGAAAGATATAACTGAGTATATAGCTAGATGTCTTACTTGTCAATAGGTGAAAGCAAAAGACCAGGTTCCTTTTAGATTGCTTCAGCCCATAATAATATGAAAGAGAAAATAGGAGAGAGTTACCATTGATTTTATGGTTAGATTACCTATGATATGGAACAAATGTGATACATTATGGGTAATTATGGATAGATTGATAAAGACAACACATTTTATTCCTATCAAGATGGATTGTTCACTGGAGAAACTTGCTCAGCTATACATAGATGAGATTGTGAGGTTACATAGAATTCCAACATCCATCACATCAAACAAAGACCCAAGATTTACATCAAGATTTTGGAAAAAGTTTCATATTGCTTTGGGTACTCAGCTTACATTTAGTACTTCTTTTCATCTATAAATAGATGATCAGTCAGAGTGGGTTATTCATGTACTTGAACATATGCTAAGGGGTTGTGCCATCGATTTCAAAGGCCATTAGGATCAATACCTATCATTGGTAGAACTTGTGTACAATAATAGCCATTAAGCAAGTTTAAGAATGGCACTGTATGAAGCTTTATATGGAAGAAAATACAAAACTCCATTATGTTAGAGTGAAGTGGGTGAAAATAAGTTAATAGGACCAAATTTGGTAAGAGATGCAAAAGAAAAAGTCAAGATTATTAGAGATAAGTTGAAAGCAGCATCAGATAGATAGAAATCATATGCTGATTTAAAAAGAAGATAGATTGAATATGAAGCAGGAGATAAGGTTTTTCTTAAAGTGTCGCCTTGGAAGAAGGTATTGAGATTTGGCAAGAAGGGCAAGCTGAGTCTAAGATTCATTAGTCCATATGAGATAATAGAACATGTAGGACCAATGGCATATCAATTAGCATTGTCACCAAAGTTACATCAGATACATGATGTTTTTCATGTTTCCATCTTAAGGCAATACAAATCAGATCCTTTTCATGTGATGGTAATAGAAGAAGTAGAAGTACAAATCACGTTTCCATCTTAAGGTGATACAAATCATATCTTTTTCATGTGATAGCAATAGAAGAAGTAAAAGTACAACCATATATCTCATGTGAGAAAGAGCCAGTATAGATTTTAGCATGTGAAGTGAAAGAGTTATGTAATAAAGTAGTCCTATTAGTGAAGGTGTTGTGGAGACATCACAACACATAAGAAGCAACCTAGTAAAGCAAGTAGTAAATGAAAGAGCAATATCCACATCTTTTTGAACTAGGTAAATTTTGAATAATAGGCCCTATTAAAGTGAATTAGAGGGGCGTACTAGTCATGAAACTTTAAAGGACAAAATAAGGCCTAAAACAAAAGAATTAAAATTATCAACTAAATTAGAAAATTCTTTTACGTTGATAACTAGTGAAATGTGAACTTAGTTTGAGATGTATATAAAAAGCCCAAGATGTGCTCGGAATAACTCAAAAATAGCATATGTTGAAGGTTAAAAATTATATCTAGTCTAATGGTGAACGAATTATAATCATCTGATAATGATAAGTATTTTTTATTGAATTTCTTATTTATGCTATTGAAAAGTTTAGCATGTATCCTTTGTCTTTTTTGGCACAAACTTCGAAGAGTCCCTTAATTGTAAAATTCTATTATTTTTAGTGTCTTAAGAAGCAATTTTGGTGACCATAGAGTTAAAGATTAAAAGAAAACTTGGAAAAATACTAACCGTTATATCGTTATTTGATTAAATCGTGGTCGTCCATATGCTTAATATAAATAAGTGGGCGATGTGAATGTGTAACACCAAATCACCATTTCATTATCTTTCTCTACCTTAGAAGCCAATGCTATCTCCCTAACAAAACCTTCCCCCATTTTTCATTCAATCACCCTAAAATTCCAAGTAAAACCCCTAAATATTATACTCGAATTAATCCTCATCGCATCTAGTTTCTTATTTTGTTGTTTATTTAATAAGAAGGTGTTCTTATGGAAAAATAGAAGACTTTAAGTTAGGGTTTTGAAAGCTCAAAAGCTAGGGTATGCATATTTTTGGGGTTCTAATATCTTTCTATGATATTACGGGTGCTCGAAATTATGG
The DNA here is from genome assembly GCA_948208565.1 of Hura crepitans. Lineage (NCBI taxonomy): Eukaryota > Viridiplantae > Streptophyta > Magnoliopsida > Malpighiales > Euphorbiaceae > Hura > Hura crepitans. Next base: position 4,121 of record CANXYI011927238.1, on the reverse strand, counting down.
TACGGGCATTATTTTTGAGTTTTGATTAGTGTATAATTTTCTAACCAAATACATATTATGGAACTTAGAGAAAGAAGAAGAGAGGCAATCTAAAGGCAAAGAGAAGTAGTAAAGTGGTATTCGGGACATTGAGAAATTGCTCTAAAAGTGTATTTGGAAAAATATGTGTACATATTAATTATTTGTGCATTTTTAGTTTGAAAACCTATTATGGAAGTTGTAGTTTTAGTAGTTTAAATTGTCCTAAAATAATATTAATGGCATAATAAGGTATAATATATGCTAAATAAGTGAAAATAATAGAGAAATTATGATAAAATTAGTGTATGGATAAAATATATACTTGGTTGTATATTATGTAATAAAAGGCAAAATGGTAATTTTAGACAATATATGTAAAATGCTTATAATTAAGCTACATTTGGATAATTAATTATGTTAGAATAATTTTTGATGGAAAAGAAATGCATTATGTTGAAAATGTGGTACATTATATGTGTAAAGTGTGTATGCATTTTGTGTGTGCATGTGTTGATTGCATGTGTAATGTAATGGAACATAAGTTGCATCATACATATAATTGGGATGTCAATTATGATTATAAAATATAAGTCCTTAAATGAGAAATATGTATGGAGCATTATAGTGACTATGAGGTAAAGAAGGATAAGTATGTGATTAGATGTTATGTATAAAGAATATGTAATGTAAAATCATATAATGTAAAGTGTCAAAAGCCCATATGTGTTAGACAACCTATTGGATTGGTTGACTGGTAAACTAGGGAACTAGCAACTGCTAGATATTTGGTATCATTTTCATATGCGTCTGGCCGCTGTCAGGTCCATTTTGACAAGCGCACATTTGCATATCATACATTGCCATAATCTGTTATACATTAACATATCATGATTATTTATGTGAGTGCAGCTGCTAGTAGGTTGAACAAAACACTGCACATAATTCATATAGGTGCAGCCATAGGGTGGTTCAATAGGATCACTGCACATTATTCATATCCCATCCTAATGGTGTAACAGCCATTAGGTCCAAAATGTGGGCCATAATACACCATAATCTTGATGTCTAATATTGGGATTCGTGTCTATTAAATATAGGCTAATCAATTAGTTAATTAAGAAACTAAAATTATATGGATTATAAAATGAACAAAGGACTTAATACATTATAAAATGAATAGACATATGTTATGATTTGAATAAGGTAATTTGACAAGTGTATATAGGTAAACAATGTATATAATTATGTGTGTAATGGGTATGTTTTAACTACATAACATTGCATGCTTAATGTGCATTTGTATGCATACATGTGTAAGCATATTTTATTAAATACACTACTAAGCTTTATTCTTAGTGCATTATATTTTTTGATGTATAGGTAGGAGATAGCCAGCCTTAGATAGCCTCGACAGCAGCTGTGCAGTGTAAAGAAGATTTTCTCAAGTGTTTTTGGCATATTTTGGTTTTAATAGTGTGATGTAATATTATAAGTAGTTGGCACTTATATGTAAGTGTATTAGGACAAGAGTTTTATGATATGGTATGTTGGGATGTAAACATATATTATACAGATTATGCTTTTATGGTTTGCATATGTGTGGATTAGATTGTATGATATGATATGTCTACTTGGGAGATTGAGTTAAGGTGAGGACTAGAAGGGTCTAGAATGTTAGAGAATTATATTGAGATATTATAGAAATGTTGTTTTTTATAGGTTTTATTTTGGGATACGTTTATATGTAGTCGTTATGCTTTCAAAATTTTGTTATAACAAAATAATTATAATAGTATGTATGATTTTCATATGAAAGGGTTCTAAAAAGATAATGGTTGTAGACACCTTGATGTTAGGTATAGGACTTTCTTATGTACTTTAGACTTTAACCTGACCCTAAAAGCTCGCAGTTTGACTTGAATTGTGAAAAAAATGGGAATTTGTGGTGGAAGCAGAGGGCTTGGGCTGATATGCCCAAGCTCAAAGCTCGACACTGATTCTAATGGGGGTGCGGGGGCAAAGCCCCCATGGTATGGACTGATTCACCTTTTTAGGCCTATGATGATAACCAGAGACAGGCTCAAGCAACAAAGCAAGTAACCTAAAACCCAAGTCCATATGGACTAATATGGCATAAGTCTGCATGGACTTACTACTATAAGGTTTGCATGAACTAAACCAACCTGGCCTAAAGCCCATAGACTATGAGTGTACATGTCTGCACGGACTAACCCAACCATGCCTAAGTCTGCGTAGACTAAGTCGTATAAGTCCACATGGACCTATCGATGTAAAACTTCCAGAAGTGCAGAATTCCTATTCAGGCACTGATTTTTAATCCTAGCAGAACTCTAAACGAGAAAGCTATTCACCAACCTTATAAATACCCTTCCTATTAACCTATTTGAAGGGGGGAAGGACAAAGGGGAATACACACAACACACAATTGAAGACAATTGGTGCAAGATCCACTCTACTAGCCCTAAGCCATCACTAAAATTATTCTTCCAAAACCCAACCATTATCTTGTTGCTTGGTGCTCACTTTAAGGTAAGATCTGAGGCTCCTTTCATCATATTCATTCATTTATTTGAGTTATTTGTTTAACCAATGATCTCCCATGATTAATTATCAAGTGAGATGGTTCTATATAATTCCCATGACAATTATAGGAGTAGGTTAACCTGTTAAATCAGTTTAAGAATGTTCTAGTCATTCATGGAAAATTGTAATCACACTTACATTCTGGAACTGACACCTAAGTCTGCACAGACTAATTTTGAATAATAGAAGGTTCGCACGGACCTATTAATTGAATATGTATGTGGTAGAAGGTCCGTATGGACCTATAAATTAGATATGTATGTAATATGAGGTTCATACGGACCATGGTACGATAACAGTAATATGTTTGCCTTGTCCATTATATTTAAATGCGTTTTGTTCACCATGTTAGCATGTCCTCATAATTGTATCATGTTGTATCATCATTATGTTCCTTAACATGCATGTTGTTAGTATTCTAGAATTAATGTAGGTCCGCATGGACTTCCTATCATAAGGGTTATAGTCCATATGGACATACTTGCTTCATTCCTATATATTGTGCTATTTAGTCCACACAAACTCCCTCTTATGAGGAACGTAGTCCGTATGGACATTAACTTTGATTTGCAATTTTGCCATATATTCATATTTTGTCCTTGTTATGTGTCATTTTATATATTCTGTATCTTGTATCATTTAACCTCTTTCTTTGAGTTGTATATAAGTGACCTATCTCACTGGAGTGGAGGTCCAGACGGACATAATACCTGTTCTAGGAAGTAGCCCACACGGACTAACATCAATGCCTCATGTAGTCTGCACAGACTAATCGACGTATAGATAAGACCATCCTAGTGCCTTATTTTATTTCTTTTATTTTTGTACTTATTATTTCTTCTTGTTCATTTTGGGTTTTAATAAGTAGTAAATAACCTATATTACACGTCAATTGTTTAACTTTCACATCAAACGACTGTGTACATGAGTTGTATGCAAGTGACCTATCTCACTAGAGTGGAGGTCCGGACGGACATAATACTTGTTCTAGGAAGTAGTCTGCACGGGCTAACATCAATGCCTTATGTAGTTTGCATGGACTAATCGATGTATAGATAAGACCATCCTAATGCCTTGCTTATTTCCTTTGATTTTGTACTTATTATTTCTTCTTGTTCATTTTGGGTTGTAATAGGTAGTAAATAACCTGTTTTACACGTCAATTGTTTAACTTTCACATCGGACGACGTTGTACATGATTAATTGGTATTTTCCTAAACAAAATGGTTTTAAGTTTTCTTTAATCAAAAGTGACATTAAAAATGTATTTTAATAAAGGCCAATCTCCTAGAGATGGGAGTTAGGCAATTACCACCAATTCCTACAAAATTACAGGCAATTGTCAGGTTAAATGATAATCAATCAATGACTCGCTTTATGGATGTACAATTTACTTTATTGCATTCTTTAAATATTGCACTTTACTTTCTTTACATGAAAAGGTGACATAAATGCTTTAAATATAATGCATGCTTGTTTGATAAGGGATTGATAAA